>JAJOOO010001279.1:0-94087 GCA_029582685.1 Solanum piurae | reverse complement strand
GAATATAATTGTGGGTTAAAGTAAAGTCTAAACCATTTTCCTCGTGGGATCGACCCCAACCTACAAGTTGGGTTCTTTACTTGATAACGATCGCTTATGCTTCTTTAGGGAGGTGTAATTTGAGCGTATCAATGGTTTAGAGTTTTCTTGGGATGGTTTAGTGGCTCTTAATGGATATTTTAGCATTTCTTATGGTCATTTCCGGTTTGTTAGATCTTCTTCAGGTGGTTTAGGGTTTGACGGAGCCGATTTTTTGACAAATCGGCTTTTAACCCATCCAATTTTGGTTTTGCTTACAACAACAGATACCACTCTAGCATCCAAATGTCTCCTTATGAAGCTCTCTATGGGAGAGATGCAGATCTCCTATTGGATGGTTTGAAGTTGGTGAAGCTGGGTTGATAGGACCAGATTTAGTTCACCGAGCTATGAAGAAGGTGAAAGTGATCCAAGAGAGGTTGAAAACGGCACAGAGTCGTCAGAAATCCTACACTAATGTTAGGAGAAGGGAGTTAGAGTTTGAAGTAGATGATTGGGTATATCTCAAAGTTTCACCCATGAAGGAGGTTATGAGGTTTGGTAAGAAAGGGAAGTTTAGTCCCGATATATTGTACCTTATAGAATAGCCAAGTGGATTGGCAAAGTAGCTTATGAGTTGGAGCTACCACAAGAGTTAGCAGCGGTTCATTCGGTATTTCACGTCTCCATGTTGAAGAAGTGCATGGGCGATCCTTCATTGATCATACCAACTGAAAAAATTGGGATCAAGGATAGCTTATCTTATGAGGATATTCCTGTTCAGATTCTAGATCGCCAAGTTCGCAAGTTGAGAACAAAGGAGGTAGCATCAGTCAAAGTCCTTTGGAGGAACCAATTTGTTGAGGAAGCAACTTGGGAAGCTGAAGAGGATATGAAGAAGAGATATCCACATCTCTTTGAATCCGAAGAAACTGCAGATCAAGGTACTAATTTTCTTCTTAGTGTTCTTTAAATTATGAGTGAGCATGTTGTTTGTTTGCATTTGCTTGTTGGGTTTTTGAATTTGATGTTACACCCTAAGCCTAGTAAGAGTAATCTCATTCGAGGATGAATGTTCCCAAGGGGTATATATTGTAACATCTCACAACTAGAGAGAACTAGAACGAAGTTTCAAATATGGAAATAGTTATTTTTGGGAAGAATTTAAAAATCTGGAAATTTGGTAAAGGTGTTAAAGTGAGTTTTTGGTCAACTTCAAACGGCCATAATTCCTAGCTCAGCATTATTTAGGTGTGATTCCAGATATGGTTGGAAATCCCTTGGAATGATCTTTCCAACGTCGTCAAGTTTACGTGATTTTGAGTTTGTATGAGTAAGTTATGCCCTTCGGAAGTTGGGTTATTTGAATAAGGAAAGTCCAATCCATATATTAGAAGGGTAGTTTGGTCTTTTCCTTACCCAACTTAATTAATTTGTTTTTAGGAGTTTAATTGGGTAAATTCAGATTTTAGTCAGTTTTAGAAAAGTGAATATCACGCTAGGGCTTGGAGAAAAGAGAAAGGAGAAGGGGAAGCAAGAACGTTCAAGATTCGTCGAGATTAGCTTGTGGATTTCATCGGGGGTGATCCCTATAAGGTATGTGAGATCACATAGCATTGGGTTAATTTGCCAATGCGCCAATCATGATTTATTTCAGCGAATTGAAGTTATTGAAAGCTTAGAAATTGAGTTCTTGATGGGTTTGTTGAAGTTCCATTAAATTCTTGTTTCGTTGAAGAGTTATTTGATCCGAGCCTGTGATTTTAGGTTCGATTTGATTAGAATCTGATGTACTTTGAGCATTTATTCGATTCTAAGTGTTTGGGAAAAGAACCCATGGAGTTTAGAGGGTTTAGAGCTGAAAAACGAAGAAGAAATTTCTTCGAACGAAATCTAGCAGTGGTGGGGCGTCGCGGAGCTGGTTCCCAGAATTGCGAATTTTTGTTTCACATCGCAGAGCCGTCATGGAGTCTTCTTCCTCAAAAGTCATTTTCGGAACTAAATTTTTAAAGCTTATCCGCATCGCGGACCCACCCTCAAATATTGATTTTCAGTCTTTTCTCATGTTTATCTATCTAAAATCATTCCTAAACATCATGAGATATTTCCAATCGCAAATCACAATCCTTGAATTCATAATTCAATTCAAGGACCAGTTAGGATTCAAGTCAAGAGCAGTTAAGATCAAAGTCAAGAGAAGTCAAGAGTCAAGTTAAGAGAAGTTCATAAAGTTTCCAAAAGTCTTTTGCAAACGTTTTAACCTTGTTTTAAGACTTAAGTTTTGAGTTCAGTAAAAAGTAAAGTTGAAGTTCATTTCTTCAAAAGTGTATGGGGACTAAGTATCCCCAAAGTGATTTAAAATGTTTTCACATTTAAATAAGAATGGAAACTGAGATTTCCAAAGAGCCTTCGGCTAGTTTTCAGAAAAGAGTAATCGCTTTCTAAATGAAGCAAGAGGGGAAACTTTGATTTCCAAGATAGCCTTTGAGCTATGTTTTTGAGAATTAATCTCAAAACACAGAGGAAATATGTTTTTAAACATAAGAGCTAATAATATTATATTTTTGGGAGTAGTATTGAGCACCGATATGGGGGAGAGTTCAGACAACTCATAGCCCCCAAAACCATGTAGCCATCATGGAAAGAAAAGGGTCATACTTTTTAGATGATTCCTTTAGTGCTTTTTAGCATAGACTAGTGGATCCACTTAGTAGTTCAGGTCCTATTCCCTTGGCAACGTATAGGATGCTCTGGCAGTGTGAGGGAAATCGATGTATCATCACAATAGCTCTTACGTGATGGTTGTCGGTTAGAGAAACTCCCACAGAAGTTATTGTATTCTTATATACACAGTTATTTGTATTTTTACATACATTTCAGAGTTATGTTGTATCCTTGGATACACACAGAGTTGACAACATGTTTTTAAACATTTTGTTTCTTTATATTGCAGTTGTTTTAAATTGCTTTATATTGAAATGAGTTCAGTCATGTTTAGTTGAGTTGAGCCAGGTAAGTTCTTCAGTTTCTTTTAGATTCTTCTCAAGCCTACCTATGTTGTTTTAGCATTCAAACTCGCATACTCGTACATTCAATGTACTGATGTGAGTTGGCCTGCATCGTCTTATGATGCAGATACAAGTAACTAGGATCGACATTCGGCGCACCGTTGATCTAGTTGAGCACTTCAGAGTCAGTGGTGAGCCTCCTTGCATTCCGGAGGACTCCTTTATTGCTTTTAGTTGTTTTCCATATTTCATTTGTTAGGATGATCGGGGGTCCTGTCCCGACATCCATCTCAGTTGTTTTAAAGGCTTCATAGACAGTCAGATGTTAGGTCTTTAGTCTTTTCATTGTCATTATTCCATGTTGAGACTTGACTTTGCCTTAATATCCAGTTGAATGTTCTTTTATAACATTCTAATTTATTATATAAAACTTATTTTTGTTGAGTTTAAGTCTTTCGCTAAGTAAGTAAGTTAGGTCAGGGGTTCGCTTGGGCCATCAATGGTTCTCGAGTGCCCGTCTCGCCCAGGGCGTAGGTTCAGGGCGTGACACATAATTTATTAAATAATCCCAAACAACCTCAAAAAAAATTGTTAAAAAAACTATATGCAATCAATGTGTGCCTCTCTTTAAGGCGAACAATGTTTACTACCATATCTTTAAGTACGTAGTGAATTATGTGAGCCATGACATATAAAATTTTAGGTCAATGATTTTTCTTTCAGATGCCACCAATTTTGTATCATTTAATGCTTAAAGTAAAGCATTATGACCATTTAACCAGAGATTAGTGTAGTGTAAATTAGAGAAACATCGAACGTTATGTTAGTTTTGGGTATAGAAAAACTCTATTTCACGGTCCATACCTCATTTGAAGTTATAAATACCTATAATAACACATTCAAACTCACATAAATTATTAAATCATCACAAACACTGTCAAAAAAATTTGGTCAAAAAACTACATGCAATCAATGTGTGCCTCTCTTGAAGGCAAACAATGTTTACTACCATATCTTTTAGTACGTAACGAATAAGGTGAGCCATGACATATGAAATTGAAGGTCAATGAGTTTTCTTTCAATTGACACCAATATTGTATCATTTAATGTTGAAAATAAATCATTATGACCATTTTACCTGAAACTAGTGTATTGTGATTAAGAGAAACTTTGAACGTTCATAATTTTGACTTTAGATGTTAGTCATGTATAGAAAAACTCTATTTCACGGTCCATACCTCATTTGAATTTATAAATACCTATAATTACCCATTCTAACTAACACACATAATTTAATAAATCATCACAAACACCCACAAAAAAATTGGTCAAAAAACTACATGCAATCAATGTGTGCATCTCTTGAAGGCAAACAATGTTTACTACCATATATTTTAGTACGTAAAGAATTAGGTGAGCCATGACATATGAAATTGTAGGTCAATAATTTTTCTTGCAAATGCCACCAATTTTGTATCATTTAATGTTGAAAGTAAATCATTATGACCATTTTACTAGAGATTAGTGTAATGTGAATAAGAGAAATTTTGAACTTTCATAATTTTTACTTTGGATGGTAGTTTCGGGTATAGAAAAACTCTATTTCACGGTACATACCTCATTTGAACTTATAAATACCTATAATTACCCATTTTAACTAACACACATAATTTATTAAATCATCACAAACACCCACAAAAAAAATTGGTCAAAAAGTACATGCAATCAATGTGTGCCTCTCTTGAAGGCAAACAATGTTTACTACCATATCTTTTAGTACGGAATGAATTAGGTGATCCATGACATATGAATTTGTAGGTCAAAGAGTTTTCTTTCAAATGAAACCAATTTTGTATCATTTAATGTTTAAAGTAAAGCATTATGACAATTTTACCAGAGACTAGTGAAGTGTAAATAAGAGAAACTTCGAACGTTCATAATTTTGACTTTAGATGTTATTTTCGGGTATAGAAAAACTCTATTTCACGGTCCATACCTCATTTGAACTTTTAAATACATATAATTACCTATTCGAACTAATACACATAATTTATTAAATCATCACAAACACCCTAAAAAAAATTGGTAAAAAAACTACATGCAATCAATATGTGCCTCTCTTGAAGGCAAACAATGTTTACTACTATATCTTTAAGTACGTAATAAATTATGTGAGCCATGACATATGAAATTGTAGGTCAATGAATTTTCTTTCAAATGCCACAAATTTTGTATCATTTAATGCTCAAAGTAAAGCATTATGACCATTTAACCAGAGACTAGTGTAGTGTAAATAAGAGAAACTTCGAAGGTTCAAAATTTTGGCTTTAGATGTTAGTTTCGGGTATAGAAAAACTAAATTTCACGGTCCATACCTCATTTGAACTTATAAATACCAATAATTACCCATTCGAACTAACAAACATAATTTATTAAATCATCACAAACACCCACAAAAACATTTGGTCAAAAAACTACATGGAATCAATGTGTGCCTCTCTTGAAGGCAAACAAAGATTACTACCATATCTTTTAGTACGTAATGAATTAGGTGAGCCATGATATATGAAATTGTAGCTCAATGAGTTTTCTTTCAAATGCAACCAATTTTGTATCATTTAATGTTGAAAGTAAAGCATTATGACAATTTTACCAGAGACTAGGGTAGTGTGAATAAGAGAAACTTCGAATGTTCATAATTTTGGCTTTAGATATTAGTTTTGGGTATAGAAAAACTCTATTTCATGTTCTATACCTCATTTGAACTTATAAATACCTATAATTACCCATTCACACTAACACACATAATTTATTAAATCATCACAAACACCCACAAAAAATATTGGTCAAAAAACTACTTGCAATCAATTTTTGCCTCTCTTGAAGGAAAACAAGGTTTACTACCATATATTTTAGTACGTAATGAATTAGGTGAGCCATGACATATGAAATTATATGTCAATGAGGTTTCTTTCAAATTCCACCAATTTTGTATCATTTAATATTTAAAGTAAAGCATTATGACTATTTTACCAGACACTAGTTTAGTGTAAATAAGAGAAACTTCGAACGTTCATAATTTTGGCTTAAGTTTCTAGTTTCGGGTATAGAAAAATTATATTTCACGGTCAATACCACATTTGAATTTTAAATACCCATTTGACCTAATACATATAATTTATTAAATCATCACAAACACCCACAAAATTTTTTGGTCAAAACCTACATGCAATCAATATGTGCCTCTCTTAACGGCAAACAACGTTTACTACCATATCTCTTAGTACTTAATGAATTAGGTGAGCCATGACATATGAAATAGTAGGTCAATGAGTTTTCTTTTAAATGCAACCAATTTTGTGTCATTTAATATTTAAAGTAAAGTATTCTAACCATTTTACCAGAGACTATTGTAGTGTAAATAAGAAAAACTTCGAACGTTCCAAATTTTGGCTTTAGATGTTTGTTTCGGGTATAGAAAAACTATATTTGATGGTCCATACCTAATTTGAACTTATTAATACCTATAATTACCTATTTGAACTAACACACAAAATTTATCAAATCATCACAAACACCCACAAAAATATTTGGTCAAAAAACTACATGCAATCAACGTGTGCCTCTCTTGAAGGCAAACAATGTTTACTACCATATCTTTTAGTACTTAATGAATTAGGTGAGCCATGACATATGAAATTGTAGATCAATGAGTTTAATTTCAAATGCCACCAAATTTGTATAATTTAATGTTGAAAGTAAAGTACTATGACCATTTTACCAGAGACTAGTGTAGTGTGAATAAGAGAACTTCAAACATTCATAATTTTGGCTTTAGATGTTAGTTTCGGGTATAGAAAACTCTATTTCACGGTCCATACCTCATTTCAACTTAGAAATACCTATAATTACCCATTCACACTAACACATATAATTTATTAAATCATCACAAACACCCACAAATTGTTTTTGTCAAAAAACTACTTGCAATCAATGTGTGCCTCTCTTGAAGACAAACAATTATTACTACTGTAATACCCCGTTATTTGAAAGAACTAGAAATAGAAACAAACCATTTTTGGAAAGATCAAATTTGAAAGTTTGGCAAGTTTGGCTATGTATAAGTTTTGGGGTCAACTTCAAACAACCATAACTCTCAGCACAAGATGAGTTATGTAACACCCCGTATCCTAGATTGAACACATTGCAGAAATCAGAAGTTGCAGGTACCATGGACGGGCACCACCCATGGAAAGTAAGGTGACCCATAGACCGTAGGTTGACTCTATGCATGGCCACATGCATCATTCCCCAGAAAATCCCAGAAAATTATTCTAAGTCCAGACCCACGCTAGGACCTACGGACCGTAGGTCAAACCACGGTCCGTGGTCCAGGGTCGTAGGTCGGACCCCAGATTTCTAGTCCCAAAACCCCATCGACGGTTGACCGAGATGGACCGTGGGTCAGTCCATGGACCTTCGGTCAGTTCTATCAGTGGCCCCGATAGTTTTTAAGTCAGGGGTCATTTGGTCTTTTCCCTATGCGTTGGACCCCTAAACTATGTCATTTAACCCCTAAACTATGTGGTTTTGGTCAGTTTTAGCCTAGGAAACTTATTAGAATTTACCCTAGTCAAATCATTCACCAAGGAATTGATCAAACTAGAGAAAAAGAGGAGAAATAGTCGACCAAACCCCTCTCCAAGAACGCAATAGGTTTTCATCAGTTTCAGCCCCGGAATCCAAAGATTTCTCTATGAAATTCGTCACCAGGCATGTGGTATTTGACTAGTGGGTTCCTTTCACCCATTAGGTCCCTAGAATTAAGCCAGATTCATGATTTTCTACATCATGTTAGACGTAGGGTTTTTAGAATTTCAAAATTTATGTTGTGATTCAGTTGTTAGGCTAATCCAAATCAGATTATCATGTTTTCATGGAATTATTGCTTTGTTCTTACTTCAAACTCAGAACCCTAGATGTGTAGATTTGTTTAGTACATGAATTACACTTGCTAGGTCAGATTACTAAGATATGCATGCCTTAGTTAAGAATGTTTCATTATCAGTACATTAATATTGCATTTTCAGTTAGCATTTTAGAATATCGAGCTATGCAACTTAATTAAGTTATATTGTATTTTATACATTATATTGGTAGTAGGCTTAAATACCGATTAAAATAATGATCATCTTAGTCATGCCTCTATACCTCTAGCATGGTATAATGGGTCCTCTCGATGGGGTGTATACATCAGACTCCACATTTAGCTCATGTGGTTTTATGTCGGTTATTAGTAGTTCCCACAGTCAGATTCTAGTGAATTGACCAGGTTACCAGTCACAGTTCAATATTCAGATTCAACATGTTATAAATTTGGTCAATGCATTCAGTTAGTTCATGTTCAGTGTTTTCAGTATAGTATCATGCTCATCTCATATCATTGCTTAGTTATATTCTTTGTTTAGTTATGTATATTGTTCAACATTATTCTATCATGCATGCTCAACACCTTTCAAGTACTGACGCATACTATGCGCTACATCTTCTAGTGATGTAGGTTCAGGTCCTCAGCATTTTGATCACGCATAGATCAGTTCCCGATATCCTATTCAGCAACATCAGTGGTGAATCCTCATTCTTCGAGGACCATTAACATGATTATCTTTCTATTTTCAGTCTTTAGTTTCAGTTTTTGCTTGATTTAGCTGGGGCATGTCCCAACATTTCTAGTAAGTTGGAGGCTTTATTTTAGACATAGTTAGATTCAGGTTTAGCTTTGGAGTTTGATATTTCAGTTGTCATTGGAATCACAGATTATTTATTCAGACAGTATTTGGGTATTCCCCATTATTTCAGTTTATCTTATGTCTTAATCTTATGCACAATATTTCTATTTCACTAACTCTTTTAATATGCTTATGATATGCCAGCAGGGTTAGCTTAAGGTCACTTGTGATCCTAGGTTCTATGTCCGCGTCCTGGGGGCAGCTCGGGGCTTGACAAACTTGGTATTAGAGTATTAAGTTCAAGAGTTTGAGGATGTCTGAAAAGCCGCACTAAGTAGAGTCCTTTTCATGGGTGTGAAGTGCACAACATCTAATGAGAGGGAGGCTACGAAGTGTTTTAGGAAAAATATCACTTTCTTGTTATTTTTATCGTGCGTGGGTATGATCTCCTTTCTAATCCATCGTTACGCGTTTCACATCATGCCACCTCATAGAGCTTACAGAAGGAATGTTGCAATGCTAATGCAGCTTCACCAGTCCCAGATCAGGATGTTTCAAATGTTGAGTTTCGGAATGCCATTCAACTTTTGCCTCAGAGTGTGACCAACCAGAACAGTCAGCAGGCCCCAGTTCCTACCAATGCTAATCATGGGTCAATTGCAGCAAGGGTCCGTGATTTTGTTAGAATGAATCCTTCTGAGTTTCTAGGGTCGCAAGTTGGTGAAGATCCCCAAAACTTCATTGATGAGGTTAAAAAGATCTTTGGAGTGATGCAGGTATCTGGGAATGATAGGGTTGAGTTGGCATCTTACCAGCTTAAGGATGTGGCTCATATTTGGTTCACTCAGTGGAAGAAAAACAGGGGTACAAATGCAGTTCATGTTACTTGGGAGTGTTTTAGCGAAGCCTTTTTGGATAGGTTCTTCCTAAGAGAATTGAGGGAGGCAAAAGCTCAGGAGTTCATGAATTTGAGGCAAGGTAGCATGTTAGTCTAAGAGTACGGACTCAAGTTCACCCAACTCTCCAGTTATGCTCCTCACATGGTTGCCGATTCGAGGGATCAAATGAACAAGTTTTTGTATGGGGTATCCGACTTAGTGAAGACGGAGTGTAGAAATGTTATGTTGCTGGAGAATATGAACATCTCTAGGCTCATGACTCATGCTTAGCGTGTTGAGGGAAATAAGCTTAGGGAAAAGTCTAAGGAGAACAAAAAGGCTAGGACAGGCATATAACACTCCGCAACTAGAAAGAGCTAGAATTAGAAAGATTCATTTTTGGAAAGAATGAAAAATATGGAAATTTGTTTAAGTTAAGTTAAGAATAAGTTTTGGGCCAACTTCAAACAACCACAACTTCTAGCTAAAGATGAGTTAGTCGTTCTACAAGATACCGTAGGAATGTCTTTGAATTATCTTTCCAATGCCGCCGAGTTTGTACGATTTTGAGTTCGTATGAGGGAGATATTTCCATTTTTACTCGGGCTGTCTAGATAAGGAAAGTCAAAACCAGATTTTAAAGGGGTATTTTTGTCTTTTCATTACCCAATTATTAAATCCATTTTTAGTAAATTATTTGGGGTCTAAACTAAGTTAGTTTAGTTACGCAATTGAGAATTACGCTAGGGCATTGAGAGAAGAGAAAAGAGGAGAAAGGAGAAGAAATGTTCAAGGTTCGTCAAGTTCCTGCGAGTTTGGTTGTGGGTTTCGCCAAGGATTCAATCCTACGAGGTATGTGACTTCACATAGCGTTGGATTTGTTCACCCACGAACCAAACATGTTTATTTCAGTATGATATTCGTCCTAAAAGATTGAGACTTTGATGTTCTTTAGTTGTGTTCTTGAATTGTTATCGTTCTTGAATTTGGGATGAGATTGAGGAGTTCTTGAGAGTTTAAGGTCAATTGTTAGAGTTGTTTTGTGTAAGGTTCTTGTGTACATGTGTTGGGTATCTGAATCTAAAGAGAATTTGACAAAAAAAATCAATTTAGGCGAATTGAGGTTAGAAAATGAAGAAGGAACAAGTCGGGCAAATCTAGGTACTAGGTCCGCGTCGCGGACCTGTTCCTCAGGATTTGAAAAATGTTCTCCACGTCGTGGATTGGTCACGGACCGTTCTGCCTCAAAATTTATTTCGTGACCAAATATTTAAATGAATCTTTGTGTCGCGGACTTGCTTCCAGATAATGATTTCTTGATATTTTCTCATGTTTTAACAATCTAAAAACACTCCTAAACATCATGAGATATTTTCTATCACAATCCTTGAATCCATAATTCAATTCAAGGAAATTTAAGAGTCAAGTCAAGAGAAGTTAAGAGCCAAGTCAAGAGAAGTTCATAGAGTCTTCCAAAAGTCTTTTACAAATGTTTTAACTTTGTTTTAAGACTTGAGTTTTGAGTTGAGTAAAGAGTAAAGTTTGAAGTTCATTTATTTAAAAGAGTATATCTGGACTATGTATTCCCAAAGATTAAAATGTTTTCACATTTAAAGAAGAAAGGAAACCTTGATTTCCAAAAGAGCCTCTGAGCTAGTTTTCAATTAAAGAGTAAATGCTTTCACAATTAAGCAAGAGAGGAAACTTTGATTTCTAGTAGGAGCCTTTGAGCTAAGTTTTGAGCAATTATCTCAAACCACAAAAAGAAGTATGTTTTTAAACATAACAGATAGTAACATTTTTGGAGTAGTATTGAGCACCGATATGGGGAAAGTTCAGATAACTCCCAACTCCCAACCCCCATAAACCATGTAGCCACCGCAGGTAGAAAATGGTCATACTTTTTAGATAATTCCTTTGTGATTTTTAGCATAGACTAGTGGATCCACTTAGTAGGCAGGTTCTATACCCTCGGCAAGGTATAGGACGTCTTTGGCAGCGTGAGGCAAAATGATGTATCATCACAATAGATCTTAAGTGATGGTTGTCAGTTAGAGAAACTCCCATAGCAGTATTTTGTATTTTTATATACATTTCAGAGTTTATATTGTATCTTTCCATACACACATAATCTTATTGTATTTCTAAATACACAGAGTTGAGATCCATGATTTTAAAAGCTTTTCTTTATATTGCATTTATTTTATTGCTTTATATTGAAATGAGTTCAGTTCAATTGAGTTAAGACCAGGTTTGTTCTTTCAGTTATTTTCAAGCTTATGTCTTATTTTGTATTCCCCTCGCATGCTCGTACATTCAATGTACTGATGCCATTTGGCTTGCATCTTTTTATGATGAAGATATAGGTAACCAAGATCAGCATCCAGCGCTTCGCTGATCCAGTTGAGCATTTAGAGTTATTGGTGAGCCTCCTTGCTTCCAGAGGATCCCTTCTATTGCTTTTAGTATTTAGTTCATTAGGATGTCGTAGGTCTTGTCCCAACATCCATCTCAGTTATTAGAGGCTTCATAGATAGACAGTCAGTTAGTTCATTTGTCTTTACCTTGTTATTGTCTTATGTTTTGAGACTTGAGTTTGCCTTATTGGCCAGTTGAATGTTTCTTTATGACATTCTAGTTTATTACATAGACTTATCTTTGTTGTGTAAAAATCATTTGTTGTGTAGTAAGCTAGGCAAAGGGTTCGCTTGGGGCAAGCAATGGTTCTCGAGTGCCAGTCCCACCCAGGCTGTAGGCTCAGGGTGTGACAAACTTGGTATCAAAGCAAAGAGTTCAAGAGTCATAGGGAGTGTATGAAGTCGTGTCTGTAGAGTCCTAGTTATTGGTGTGAAGCATGCAACATCTATAATTAGGATGCTGCAACATTTAGGAACTATCTCACTTCTTTCATACTTATTTCATGTGATAGAGTTCATCTCTATACAGTTTCTTTCTAACTCGTGCTTGCGCATAACCCATTGTGAGCTGGGATTTATTTGAGGAGGCCTTCTTGGGGGCGTTTCTTTCCCCAAAAACTGAGAGAAGAAAATGTACGAGGTTTCCTCATTCTTAATCAGGATTCTTTGAGCGTTCATGAGTACAGTCTGAAGTTCACACAACTTTCCCACTATGCTCCAGAGATGGTTGCTAACATGAGGAGCAGGATGAGTTTATTCGTTGTTGGGTTGTCTCGTCTGTCAAGCAAGGAAGGCAAGACAGCTATGCTGATAGGGGATATGGACATAGCAAGGCTAATGATCCATGTGCAACAAGTTGAGGGATAAAGAAGAGTTTAAGAATAACAGGGCTACGACAGCAGGGAATGAGTCCGGAAAACAAAAGAGTAATGTGAATCGGTTTTCCTTCCAACAAAAACAAAAGGGACCTGCTCCATCATCTGCTAGTGCACCTGCACCAAAGAACAAAAATGAGTACAATAGTAAGAATTTCAAAGCAAAACCTGCCTATTCTCAAGGTAGTATGGAACAAGGGGGTAGTAAACCTCCTGTATGTGTTAAGTGTGGTAGGAACCACTCAGGTATGTGTCGTGATGGATCCACTGGTTGCTTCAAGTGTTGCCAGAATGGTTATTTTATGAGAGAGTGTCCAAAGAATAAGTAGGGAAACGGTAATGGGGGCAATAAAGCCCAGTCTTGTTCAGTTGCTACACCAGACAGAGTTGCATCTAAAGGAGCTACTTCAGGGGAAAGTGGAGGAGGAAACCGTCTTTTTGCTATCACTAGTCGGCAAAAGAAGGAGGATTCTCTAGATGTTGTCACTGGTATGATCCAAGTCTTTAACTCTGATCTTTATGCTTTTCTAGATCCATGAGCGAGTTTATCCTTTGTAACTCCGTATATTGCGATGAACATTGATATTCTTCCTGAAAAACTCAGTGAGCCCTTCAGTGTTTCTACACCTGTTGGTGAGTTTATTCTAGCAGAAAAAGTCTATCGTGATTGTACCATTTATGTCAATCACAAGAGTACCATGGCTGATTTAGTTGAGTTAGACATGGTAGATTTTGATGTCATTCTTTGTATAGACTGGCTTCATGCCTGTTATACCTCAGTTGATTGTAGAACTTGAGTTGTCAAGTTCCAGTTTCGTAATGAGCCACTTATAGAGTGGAAAAGTAGTTCAGCAGTGCCTAAGGGTTATTTTATTTCGTACCTTAAGGCAAGAAAGTTCATTTCCAATAGGTGTGTCTATCACTTAGTCCGAGTTAATAACTCTAGTGTTGAGATACCTCTTATTCAATCAGTTCCAGTAGTAAAAGAGTTTCTAGAAGTCTTTCCAGATGATCTTCCCGGAGTCCCTCCTAAGAGAGAAATAAACTTTGGTATAGATATTCTTCCTGATACTCATCCTATAGTTATTCCGCCATATAGGATGGCACCAGCAGAGTTAAAAGAGCTTAAACAACAGTTGAAAGATCTCCTAGAGAAAGGTTTTATTTGACCAAGTGTCTCACCTTAGGGTGCTCCAGTCTTGTTTGTGAGGAAAAATGATGGTTCCCTTAGGATGTGTATAGATTACCGTCAGTTGAACAAGGTTACCATCAAGAATAAGTATCCTCTGCTGAGGATTGATGATCTCTTTGATCAACTTCAGGGTGCCACTTGTTTCTCTAAGATACACCTCAGATCTGGCTACCATCAGTTAAGAGTAAGGAAATGTGATATTCCAAAGATAGCTTTCATGACCCGTTATGGTCATTATGAGTTTTTGGTCATGTCGTTCGATTTAACTAACGCGCCTGCAGCGTTCATAGACCTTATGAATAGAGTATTCAAGCCTTATTTAGATATGTTTGTTATTGTATTTATTGATGACATACTAATCTATTCAATGAATGGGGAAGATCATGCTAGCCATCTCAGAATATTTCTCCAAACTCTAAAGAATAGAGAGTTGTATGCCAAGTTCTCTAAGTGTGAGTTTTGGCTTGAGTCAGTGGCATTCTTAGGCCACATTATTTCCGGAGAGGGAATTAAAGTTGATACTCAGAAAATAGAGGCAATGCAAAATTGGCCTAGACCCACATCTCCAACTGATATTAGGAGTTTCTTGGGGTTGGCTGGCTATTATAGAAGGTTCGTAGAGAGGTTATCATCTATTTTGTCCCTTTGACCAAGTTAACTCAGAAAACAGTAAAGTTTTAATGGTCTGAAGCTTGTGAGAAGAGCTTTCAGGAATTGAAAAAGAGGTTAACTACTGCCCCGGTATTGACCTTACAAAAAGGTATGCAAGACTTTGTTGTATATTGTGATGCATCTAGAGTTTCTTTAGGTTGTGTGTTAATGCAGAATGGCAAAGTTATAGCTTATGCCTCCAGACAGTTGAAAGTTCATGAGAGGAATTACCCAACCTATGATCTAGAGTTGCCTGTTGTAGTATTTGTTTTGAAAATATGGTGGAATTATGTTTATGGTGTTCATATGGATGTGTTCACCGATCACAAGATTCTTCCGTATGTGTTTAGTCAGAAAGAGCTTAATCTCAGACAGAAGTGGTTAGAGTTACTCAAGGATTATGACATGAGTATTCTATATCACCCAAGTAAGGCTAATGTTGTTGATGATGCCTTGAGCAGGTTTTGTATGGGTAGTACCGCCCATTTTGAGGAAGATAAGAAAGAGATAGTAAAAAATGTGCATAGACTTGCACGATTAGGAGTTCGACTAATGGATTCCACAGAAGGAGGGGTAGTGGTGATTAATGGGGCTGAATCATCATTAGTGTCAGAAGTGAAAGAGAAGCAAGACCAAGACCCTATTTTTCTTGAATTGAAGGCAAATGTTCATAAGCAAAAAGTATTGGCTTTTGAACAAGGGGGAGATGATGTATTGAGGTATCAAGGTAGATTGTGTGTACCAAGAGTGGATGAACTCGAATACAGGATCATGGATAAAGCTCATAGCTCCAGATATTCTATCCATGCGGGTTCCACAAAGTTGTATCATGATTTGAGAGAAGTTTATTGGTGGAGTAGTATGAAGAAAGGCATTGCAGAGTTTGTTGCTAAGTGTCCGAATTGTCAACAAGTTAAAGTAGAGCACCAAATGCCTGGTGGTATGGCTCAGAATATAGAACTTCTAGATTGGAAGTGGGAGATGATCAATATGAATTTCGTTACAGGGTTACCACGGTCTTACAGACAACATGACTCGATTTGGGTGATTGTAGATCGAATAACAAAATTAGCCCATTTCTTGCCGGTAAAGACTGCCCATTCAACAAAGGACTATGCCAAGTTGTATCTTCAAGAGGCAATTAGACTTCATGGGGTACCAGTTTCGATTATGTAATGACTCGGAAAATGGTAGGATGAATTAGAGCCTTCTTGTTTGGGTTATTGTAACCTTAAGTTGATGTCTAGGTTGTTTTACACCTAACTTGAGCAAGGGAGAAGCCTAGGGTGCAAGCTAGGGCCTAATCTAGAAAGTTTGAGTAAAAGAAACCTTTTTCTTAGAGGGGCTATTTTGGCGATGGGAGGACTTGATTGCCCAAGGGGTTGGGCGAGTCGCCGTTGTGCTCTTATGCTCGCCTAGTGGCTGCCCCATTAGGCCAAGATGCTAGACCAAAGGGCAAGCTAAGGGGTAGTTCGTCAAGCTAGTTGGCGTGTCGCCCTTTGGCCCCCTCAAATCACCCAATGACCAACCCATTTAGTGAGCTCACTGGAACAAAGGGCGATCCAAGGGTGAACTTGGAGTGTCGCCTAGTGCACTTGGCGAGCCCAAGTGTCCAAAGGACGAGCTTGGACGGGCAAGGGAAGAATTTTTAAGTTACCACTTTAAGGGTCCTAGGTTATGTTTCAAAGTTAAGTCCTTATTATTCTATTCCTTTCCTAACAACTATAAGACCTTTTTATGACCTAAATCCTTTCATTTAAGCCAATCCAAATAGAATAATAAATAAACCCATCTCCTCTCAAATATTTCTCTCACTAGAAATCCTCCATTAGAGATGAAGAAGAAGGGAGCCATTGAAGCTAGGCTTTGGTTATTACAAGGTGGTTCTTCCTCAAATTGCTTGGGGATTCTTAGTAAAGTTATGGTGGTCTTCATCCTTGTCTAACTTTCCATTCAAGGAGCCAATTCAAAGGTGATTTCAAATCATGAAAAAATCTAGGGTTTTACTAAATCTCATGGGTTCGTTCTTCAAATGTTTTCAAATGATTTCTAAAGACAAATTATGATTGTATTGATGTTTAATGGATGATTTATGATGAAAATACTCTATGAACCCATGATTTCTCTCAATTCCTAAATTGTACATTTATGAAGTGGGTTTGATGATTATGAAGGCTTATGGATGGAACTTGTCTAAATTTCTTTGGGTTATTGAATTGTATCATTATTTATGTCTTAATTATGGTAAATTTAAGGTTTGTTGATGACTTGTAATCATGGCCTTGAAAGGGCAAGTTATGGCTAAATTACATGTTGAATTAGAATTGTACTAGAGATGTTGTTCCAGTTGAAAGGTGGAGGCGTTTATTTACTATGTACATTGAGGTATTGAATTGATGAATATATTCCTTGTACCCTACATGTGGAGGTTAATGTATTATCATAATGTGAAGCATGTGTGTGATCTAAATGAATGAATAATAATCATGTTTAGAAGCTAATAGTGTTAGGATTGAATATTATCTCTCTATTAACACTTGTGAAAGATGGTGACAATGTGAAAGACTATCTTCACATACACACACATACTAGAATAAATGAATAAATGAATGAAGTTCAATGATAATGTAATGATGATGAATCTATTGGAAGGATATTCTCAATTATACTCTAATGAATGATAATGACTTGTTGTGAAAGGACTTTCTCATAATAATGAGATTCATAGGTTAAATGATATTATCATCTTTGAATCTATGAGCTTTCCAATGAATGAATGTTGGGATAGTATGGATACTCATCCGAGAGTTGAGGCGGAGTATCTTGTAACAATCCTTATATCCCATTTTAGTGAATGTTGGGTTTGGGATGGATGCTCATCCGTGAGTTAAGGTGGGGTATCTAGTAGCAATCCCTTCTCCCATGATGAATTAATGTAATGAATGTAAAGTACTATGTGGGGAATAATGACAAGCACCGAGTGGCTATGAATTGGGGTGGATGCTCATCCGTGAGTTGAGGCGGGGTATCTAGTAGCAACCTCTTGAGATGGATGCTCAACCGTGAGTTGAAGCAGGGTATCTAGTAGCAATCTCCATATCACTTAACTATGTGTCCACATAAGTCTAGCTAGTGGATCCACTTAAGCGAAAGAACAATGGTCCTACCTTAGGCAAGTAGTAATCCCTTATCCGGTGAGGGTGACACCAGGATTCCATGAATTGCTCACATGGTCTATGTCGGTTAAGGCTTACCCCCACAAAGAATGTTAATGAACTATGGCTTCTTAAAAATGCACTACCTAGCGTGGGTGGAGGTATGGGACGCAATCTATGCATAGCACAAGTAGGCTTTGAGAGAGTTCATGGTGTGTTCCTTTATAATGCTAAATGAAATAAATGGTCTATTATGATGATGTTAATAAGAATGTTGGCTTAATGTATAATGAATGAAGGTGTTCATAATGAAGCTAATGAAGAATGGGTGACTTAAATGCTTGTATGTTTAATGTGAAGATGCATGCTATACTTGGATTATATATATGAGTACTTCCTTGTTATGACTTGTTCAGTATGAATGTGCCTAGTCTATGGTGACTTCAAAGGAGCACTTAGTGTGAGTAGTAGTATGGGATGCTACTTGCACATTGCACAAGTGGGACTTAGAGTTACCTTAGGTGATGGTCCTTATTTGATGATTATGTCTTAAATAATGTTTATGTCTCTTATATGCTTTATTGTGTAAATGTGGAAGGGATGAATGGTAAGTTCACTTTTGGTGACCTTAAGGTGGTACCTTTGTGTGGGTGGTGGTATGGGATGCTACCCATACATTGCACAAGGTATAGCTTGAGGGTTACTTGAGGGTTACTTGAGGTGAAGGCTAATGTGAAAGTAATGGTTTTATGTTGATTATGTTCAAATTTGAAAGTATGGCTTGAATGTTGATTGTGACTTATATTATGCCTCTTTTACTCATATTCATGGATTTTTATCAAAATGGCATAAAAGCATGACTTTCAAATAAATGTCCGTTTTAAGCATGTTTTTGCATGGCTTCCATACTTAGTATGTAATTGTGCTAACCTTATTCTTCCCCTTTTATTACTAAAGTGTAGGGTTTGGAGATGTTGGTGTTTATGCTTGAAGGATAGGTTTCTAAGATGCTTGAAGATGAAGAGTTGGTGAGTCCTCAGAGTTTCGAGGACAAAACCCATTGTGTTCCTTTATTGTCTTTTGTTTATGTTAAAGCTTTTATGTGGGCTAAGTCCCAGTGTTGTATTCAAAGTATTAGATGGTTTGAGACATAGTTTATAATGTCTAGAAAGTTTTCCGCTTGCTTTTTAATGAAAATGTCTTCGATTGTAAAGAGAGCTTTTAATTCCTCTCTATTTTCAAGTATCTTATGCAATGAATGAGCTAAGAGGCTTGTATAAGACCCCTTCGGGGTTGCGTATGCCGTGTTACGACTAGGGGGTGATCTCGGGTCTTGACAAACATGGTATCAGAGCACACGATTTTGGAATGGTCTTAGGTTTTCTCAAACCACATCTAGTAAAGTCTTGTTCATAATGTGAAGCGCGCCACATTATGAATAGGAGTCTATTGGGTGTTAAAAAGTCTCATTGCTTCATTCTTCAAGTCATGCCATAGAGTTTAACTCTATAATGACTTTCCCTTATTCCTTATATGGTGGTCTTTAGAGTATGACCACTTGAAAGGTTTTTGTTACAAGGGTTGAGGGAGAGGAAAGGTTGGTTATGATGCCATTTATGGCTATGTGACTAGATAGAGTTGAAATGATAGATTGTGATGTTGACTTTAGTACGAATGAGTTGCCTTATGGTTATGTGTGTTGTTGGTAGAACCCGTTTTAGTTATGATGAGCTTTGAGGTATGTTGAAAGAGTTGATGAAATGTGGTGTTTTAGAAATGCCTAGGTGTGATGAGTATGAAGGTTTGGTGATGTATTACTTCGACCCTAGAATTGAAAGAAGTGAAGCTTAGAAGAGATGGTATAGGCTTACTCCCAAGTGGGGGATAATGTGCCTAGATGGTAAGGTCTTTGAGTGTCATTGATGTTCATGAGTTAGGATTTATTGATGTTCTCACCTTAAGAGATGTAGTGAGTTTGAGAAGTTTTAGACCTGGTGTGGTAGGCTCATATGAGACCTTGAGTGATGTGGTAAGGTTGATTGTGAGCAATAGTTGCTTAATGAGGACCTTCCTAGTTAAAAAGTACCGGTATGTTGATGGTTTCTTGTAAAGTTGTGAATGTCTTGATTAAGGTTCCTTTGTTGTGTTAATAATAAGCCTTAGTTGGGTTTACTCCTAAGTGGGGGATGGTATGATGAGTAATACGGTTGTTGAGAGTTCTGATATCCTTACCTCCTTCTTTATGTGCCTTTTCAAGCCAAAGACAAAGAGTTCCTTTTTGGCTTGTTTCATGTTTTTGGAGTCATGTGTGAAAATGAGTTTCCATGGTCTCCTTATATTATGCATGTTCTAGTTGAATTCTTGTTTATATGAGAAAATGAGTTTTTATGAATTAAGTTCATCTTGTTGATGTGCATTTGATATGAATTGTCTATATGCTTAATGACGTGAAATGTTGAACATGCCTAATGTGCTTTTGAGA
Organism: Solanum piurae; assembly: GCA_029582685.1. Classification (NCBI taxonomy): domain Eukaryota; kingdom Viridiplantae; phylum Streptophyta; class Magnoliopsida; order Solanales; family Solanaceae; genus Solanum; species Solanum piurae. The sequence continues at coordinate 73,682 of JAJOOO010001279.1, read as the reverse complement.
GTAATTGCATAATGAGCTTAATGATGTTATGATGAGCATGATATGAGTTGGAGAAGGAAAGTTCCTCCAAATAAATGAGAAATGTGTTGTTTTAATGCATAATGAGTTGGTAGATGTAGTTCCTACTTGCTTGTGTTGCATTGAGCTTATTGATGTGGAGTTGATGTTTCCTCCCATGTTTATGCATTTATATTGATGTGTTATAATTGTTGGGCTGCTAGTCTCGAGTCGTTTTCCCTTAATGTGCTTTAAGTGTCATTCGAGGACGAATGTTCCTAAGTGGGGGATAATGTAACGACTCGTAAAACGCTAGGATGAACTAGATCCTCATTGTGTGGGTTAGTGTAACCTTAAGTTGATGTCTATGTTGTATTAGACCTAACTTGAGCAAGGGAGAAGCCTAGGGTAGAAGCTAGGGCCTAAGCTAGAAAGTTTGAGTAAAAGAAACCTTTTTCTTAGAGGGGCCATTTTGGCGATGGGAGGACTTGATCTTCCTTGGGGTTGGGCAAGTCGCCGTTGGGCTCTTATGCTCGCCTAGTGGCTGCCCCATTTGGCCAAGTTGTTGGACCAAAGGGCAAGCTAAGGGGTAGCTCGCCAAGATGGTTGGCGTGTCGCCCATTGGCCCCCTTCAATCGCCCAATGACCAGCCCATTTAGTGAGCTCACTGGAACAAAGGGAGAACCAAGGGTGCACTTGGCGAGTCGCCTAGTGCACTTGGCGAGCCCAAGTGTCCAAAGGGCGAGCTTGGACAGGCAAGGGCAGAATTTTTAAGTTACAACTTTAAGGATCCTTGGTTATTTACCAAAGTTAAGTCCCTATTATTCTATTCCTTTCCTAACAAGTATAAGACCTTTTTATGACATAAATCCTTTCATTTAAGCCACTCCAAATAGAATAAAAAAGAAACCCATCTCCTCTCAAATATTTCTCTCACTAGAAATCCTCCATTAGAGAAGAAGAAGAAGAAGGGAGCCATTGAAGCTAGGGTTTGGTGATTCCAAGGTGGTTCTTCCTCAAATTGCTTGGGGATTCTTAGTAAAGGTATGGTTGTCATCATCATTGTCTAACTTTCCATTCAAGGAGCCAATTCAAAGGTGATTTCAAATCATGAAAAAATCTATGGTTTCACTAAATCTCATGGGTTCTTTGTTCAAACGCTTTCAAATGGTTTCTAATGACAAATTATGATTGTATTGATATTTAATGGATGATTTATGATGAAAATACTCTATGAACCCATGATTTCTCTCAATTCCTAAATTGTACCTTTATTAAGTGGGTTTGATGATTATGAAGGCTTATGGATGGAACTTGTCTAAATTGCTTTGGGTTATTGAATTGTATCATTATATATGTATTAATTATGGTAAATTGAAGGTTTTTTGATGACTTGTGAGCATGGCCTTGAAAGGGCAAGTTATGGCTAAATTACATGTTGAATTAGAACTGTATTAGAGATGTTGATCCACTTGAAAGGTGGAGGTGTTTATTTACTATGTACATTGAGGTATTGAATTGATGAATATATTCCTTGTACCCTACATGTGGAGGTTAATGTATGATCATAATCTGAAGCATGTGTATGATCTAATCGAATCAATGATGATCATGTTTAGAAGATAATTGTGTTAAGATTGAATATTATCTCTCTATTAACACTTGTGAAAGATAGTGACAATATGAAAGGCTATCCTCACATACACACACACACTTGAATGAATGAATGAATGAAGTTCAATGATAATGTAATGATGATGAGTATATTGAAAGTCTATTCTCAATTGTACTCTAATGAATGATAATGATTGTTGTGAAAGGACTTTCTCACAATAAAGGGATTCTTAGATTAAAGGATATTCTCATCTTTGAATCTATGAGCTTTCCAATGAATGAATGTTGGGATGGGATGGATGCTCATCCATGAGTTGAGGCGGGGTATCTAGTAGCAATCCCTTATCCCATAATGAACTAATGTAATGAATGTAAAGTACTCCGTGGGGAATAATGCCAAATACCGAGTGGATATAAATTAGGGTGGATGCTCATCCGTGAGTTGAGGTGAGGTATCTAGTAGCAACCTCTGAGATGGATGCTCAACCGTGAGTTGAGGCAGGTTTCTAGTAGAAATCTCCATATCACTTAACTATGTGCCCACATAGGTCTATCTAGTGGATCAACTTAAGCTAAAGAACAATGGTCCTACCTTAGGCAAGTAGTAATCCCTTATCCGGTGAGGGTGACACCGGGATTCCATGAATTTCTCACATGGTCTATGTTGGTTAAGGCTTACCCCCACAAAGAATGTTAATGAACTATGGTTTCTTAAGAATGCACTACTTAGCGTGGGCAGTGGTATGGGACGCCATCTATGCATTGCACAAGTAGGCTTTGAGAGAGGTCCTGGTGTGTTCCTTTATAATGTTAAATGAAATGAATGGGCTCTTATGATGATGTTAATAAGAATTTTGTCTTAATGTCTAATGAATGAAGGTGTTCTTACCGAAGCTAATGAAGAATGGGTGACTTAAATGCTTATATGTTTAATGTGAAGATGCATGCTATACTTGGATTGTATATATGAGTACTTCCTTATTATGACTTGTTCAGTATGAATGTGCCTAGTTTATGGTGACTTCAAAGGAGCACTTAGTGTGAGTAGTAGTATGGGATGCTACTTGCACATTGCACAAGTGGGACTTAGAGTTACCTTAGGTGATGGTCCTTATTTGATGATTATGTCTTAAATAATGTTTATGTCTCTTATATGATTTATTGTGTAAAGGTGGAAGGGATGAATGGTAAGTTCACTTTGGGTGACCTTAAGGTGGTACCTTTGTGTGGGTGGTGGTATAGGGCGCTATCCATACATTGCACAAGGTATAGCTTGAGGGTTACTTGAGGTGAAGGCTAATGTAAAGGTAATGGTTTTATGTTGATTATGTTAAAATGTGAAAGTATGACTTAAATGTTTATTGTGACTTAAATTATGCCTCTTTTACTCATATTCATGGAGTTTTATCAAAATGGCATAAAAACATGACTTTCAAATAAATGTCTGTTTTAAGCATGTTTTTGCATGGCTTCCATACTTAGTACTTAATTGTGCTAACCCCATTCTTCCCCTTTTCTTACTAAAGTGTAGGGTTTGGAGATGTTCGTGCTCTATGCTTGAAGGATAGGTTTCTAAGGTGCTTGAAGATGACGACTTGGTGAGTCCTCATAGTTTCGAGGACAAAACCCATTGTGTTCCTTTATTATCTTTAGTTTATGGTAAAGCTTTTGTATGGGCTAAGTCTCAATGTTGTATTCAAAGTATTAGATGGTTTGAGACATAGTGTACAATGTCTAGAAAGTCTTCCTCTTTCTTTTTAATGAAAATGTATTCGATTGTAAAGAAAGTTTTTAATTCCTTTCTATTTTCAAGTATCTTATGCAATGAATGAGCTATGAGGTTTGTATAAGACCCCTTCGGGATCGAGTATGCCGTGTTACGACTAGGGGGTGCTCTCGGGTCGTGACAGATTATTTCAGACAGAGGTGCGTAATTTACTGCATAGTTTTGGAAGTCATTCCAGAAAGGCTTGTGTTCAAAGGTGAACTTAAGTACTGCTTTTAATTCTCAAATAGATGGTCAATCAGAGCGCACTATTCAGTCTCTAGAAGATATAATGAGGGCCTGTGTGATTGATTTCAAGGGTAATTGGGATGATCACCTACCTCTCATTGAGTTTGCTTATAACTATAATTACCATTCTAGCATCCAGATGGCTCCTTATGAAGCTATTTATGGGAGAAGATGCAAATCTCCTATTGGATGGTTTGAAGTTGGTGAAGCTGGGTTGATAGGACCATACTTAGTTCATCAAGCTATGGAGAAGGTGAAAGTTATTCAAGAGAGGTTGAAAATAGTGCAAAGTTGTCATAAATTCTATACAGATGTTAGGAGAAGGGACTTAGATTTTGAAGTAGATGATTGGGTTTACTTGAAAGTTTCACCCATGAAGGGTGTTATGAGATTTTGTAAGAAGGGGAAGCTTAGTCCCCGGTATATTGGTCCTTACAGGATATCTAAGAGGATTGGCAATGTAGCTTATGAATTATAGCTACCACAAGAGTTAGCAGCAGTTCATCCAGTGTTCCACATCTCCATGTTGAAAAAGTGTATGGGAGATCCTTAATTGATCATACCATCTGAAGATATTGGAATCAAGGATAGCTTATCTTATGAGGAGATTCTTGTTCAGATTCTAGATCGCCTTCGCAAGTTGAGAACAAAGGAGGTAGCATCAGTCAAAGTTCTTTGGAGGATTCAGTTTGTTGAGGAAGCTACATGGGAAGCTGAGAAATCATTGAAGAAGAGATATCTGCATCTCTTCAAATCCGAAGAAGTTCCAAATTATGGTACTAATCCTTTTCTTGGTATTTAATTATAAGTTGGCATGTTGTATTTGCATTTTGCTTGTTGGGTGTTTGAACTGAATATTATATGTTACGCCGTTAGCCTACTAATATTGATCTCATTCGAGGACTAATGTTCCCAAGGGGGAGATATTATAACACCCCGCAACTTGAAAGAGCTAGAATTAGAAAGACTCATTTTTGGAAAGAATGAAAAATCTGGAAATTTGTTTAAGTTAAGTTAAGAATGAGTTTTGGATAAACTTCAAATGACCATAAATCCTAGATCAAGCTGATTTAGGTGTGATACAAGATACTGTAGGAAATATCTTTGAATTATCTTTCCAACGCCGCTGAGTTTGTGCGATTTCAAGTTCGTATGAGGGAAATATGCCCATTTGAAGTCGGGCTATCTAAATAAGGAAAGTCAAAACCGGATTTTAAAGGGGTATTTTGGTCTTTTTATTAACCAATTAATTAAATCCGTTTTTAATAAATATTTTGGGTCTACACTGAATTAGTTCAGTTATGCAATTGAGAATTACGCTAGGGGTTTGACAGAAGAGAAAAGAGGAGAAAGGAGAAGAAACGTTTAAGGTTCGTCAAGTTCTTGCGAGTTTGGTTGTGGATTTCGCCAAGGATTCAATCCTACGAGGTATGTGAGTTCATATAGCATTGGGTTCGTTCACCCAAGAGCCAAACATTTTTATTTCAGTATGATTTTCATCCTTAAAGATTGAGATTTTGATGTTCTTGAGTTGTGTTCTAATTGCTTTCGTTCTTGAATTTGGGATGAGATTGAGGAGTTCTCGAGAGTTTAAGGTCAATTGTTAGAGTTGTTTTCAGTTAGATTCTTGTGTACATTTGCTGGGTATCTGAATCTAAAGAGTACTTGAGAGAAAAAATTGAATTTAGGTGAATTCGGGTTAGAAAATGAAGAAGGAACAACTCGGGAAAATCTGGGTACCAGGTGCGCGACCTGTTCCTCAGGATTTGAAAAATGTTCTACACGTCGCGGAGTGGTCACGAACCGCTCTGCCTCAAAATTTATTTCACGACCAAATATTTAAATGCATCTCCGCATCATGGACTTGCTTGCAGACAGTGATTTGTTGATCTTTTCTCATGTTTAACTATCTAAAAACACTCCTAAACATCATGAGATATTTCCTATCACAAATCACAATCCTTGAATCCATAATTCAATTCAAGGAAAGTTAAGAGTCAAGTCAAGATAAGTTAAGAGTCAAGTCAAGAGAAGTTAAGAGCCAAGTCAAGAGAAGTTCATAGAGTCTTCCAAAAGTCTTTTACAAATGTTTTAACTTTGTTTTAAGACTTGAGTTTTGAGTTGAGTAAAGAGTAAAGTTTGAAGTTCATTTCTTCAAAAGATTATATCGGGACTATGCATTCCCAAAGAGTAAAATGTTTTCACATTTAAAGAAGAAAGGAAACCTTGATTTCCAAAAGAAACTTTGAACTAGTTTTCAGTTGAAGTGTAAATGCTTTCACAATTAAGCAAGAGAAGAAACTTTGATTTCTAAGAAGATCCTTTGAGCTAAGTTTTGAGCAATTGTCTCAAACCACCGAAAGAAGTATTTTTGTAAACATAAGAGCTAGTATCATATTGTGGGAGTAGTATTGAGCACCGATATGGGGGAGAGTTCAGACAACTCCCAGCCCCCATAAACCATGTAGACACCTTTGATAGAAAAGGGTCATACTTTTTAGATGATTCCTTGGTGCTTTTTAGCATCGACTAGTGGATCCACTTAGTAGTCAGGTTCTATACCCTCGACAAGGTATAGGACGGTCCTGGAAGCATGAGGCAAAACTTTGTATCATCATAATAGCTCTAAAGTGATGGTTGTCGGTTAGAGAAACTCCGATAGCAATATTTTGTATTTTTATATGCATTTCAGAGTTTGTATTGTATCTTTGCATAAACACAGAGTCTTATTGTATTTATAAATACACAGAGTTGATATCCATGATTTTAAAAGATTTTATTTATGTTGCATTTATGTTATTGCTTTATATTGAAATGAGTTCAGTTCAGTTTAGTTGAGTTGAGTTAAGGCTAGGTTTGTTCTTTCAGTTCCTTTCAAGCTTATGTCTTGTTTAGTATTCCCCTCGCATGCTCGTACATTCAATGTACTAATTTCATTTGGCCTGCATCTTTTTATGATGCAGATACAGGTAACCAGGATCAGCATCCAGTGCTTCGTTGATCCAGTTGAGAATTCAGAGTTATTGGTGAGCCTCATTGTTTCCGGAGGATCCCTTTTATTTCTTTTTGTATTTAGTTCATTAGGATGTCGTTGGTCTTGTCCCGATATCTATCTCAATTATTAGAGGCTTCATTGATAGACAGTCAGTTAGTTCATTTGTCTATACCTTGTTATTGGCTTATGTTTTGAGACTTGAGTTAGCTTTATTGGCCTGCTGAATGTTCCTTTATAACATTCTAGTTTATTACATAGACTTATCTTTGTTGAGAAAATATTTTGCTGAGTAGTAAGCCAGGCCAAGGGTTCGCTTGGGGACAGCAATGGTTCTCGAGTGCCAGTCCCACCCAGGGTATAGTCTCGGGGTGTGACAAGTCAACTATGAGTATTCTTAACAAAAATGGGGTGGTGGAAATAGCTCGCAACTTTAGTAAAAGTCTTCAACTCCAGCACTTTCATCAGCTAGTGTTCCATACTCCAGGTTTCGACATGATCAGAAAGGTATAGGATCAGGCTCTAAGTCTCAGGGGAGTGTTTCAGGTACTACGACCTACCCATCTTGTCCTAAGTGTGGTAAGAACCATCCGAGTTAATATCTTGCAGGAAAGAAAGGGTGTTTTGGGTGTGGTCCGACTAGTCACAGGTTGAGAGATTGTCCTTCTTCTAAATAGGGTCAAGGAGGTAATAATGGTAGAGCTCGCTCCGCAGCTTCAGTAGCACCAGCAGGTCGCCCGACTCAGCAGGGTAACTCATCTGGTACAGGTGGCGGTCAACACCAGAACAGGTTGTATGCTCTCCAGGCTCGCCAGGATCATGAAGATTCTCCTGATGTAGTCACTGGTACGTTACGAGTCCTTCACTTAGATGTTTATGCTTTGTTAGATCTAGGGGCTACTCTTTCCTTTGTAACTCCATATATAGCAGTAAATTTTGGTGTCAGTCCAGAAACTCTCTCAGAACCCTTCTCAGTCTCTGCTCCAGTCGGTGACCCAGTTATAGTTAGACGGGTATACAAAAATTGCCCTGTCATAGTCTCTCAGAGAGTCACCTCATCAGATCTTGTAGAGTTAGAAATGGTAGACTTCGATATCATTCTAGGCATGGATTGGTTATATTCTTGTTATTCCTTAGTCGATCTTAGGACTAGAATCGTTCATTTCCCGTTCCCAGATGAACTAATCTTAGAATGGAAGGGTAGTAGCTTAGTGCTTGTGGGTCGATTCATCTCTTACATTAAGGCCAGAAAGATGATCTCTAAGGGGTATCTCTATCATCTAGTCCGGGTTAAGGATTCAAGCTCTGAAACCCCAACTCTTGAGTCATTTCTAGTAGTAAATGAGTTTTCAGAAGTGTTTACAGAAGATCTTCCCAGATTTCCTCCCGGAAGGGAAATTGACTTTGGAATTGATCTCCTTCCAGATACTAGCCCATTTCGATTCCTCCTTACAGAATGGATCCAGCTGAGCTTAAGGAATTGAAAGAATAGTTAAAAGACCTTCTAGATAAGGGCTTCATCATACCTAGTATTTCCCCCATGGGGTGCACCAGTGTTGTTCGTGAAAAAGAAAAATGGCTCTCTCAGGATATTCATTGACTATCGGCAGTTGAACAAATTCAGAATCAAGAATAAGTACCCTATCCAAAGGATTTATGACTTGTTTAACGAACTTTAGGGTGCTACTCATTTTTCGAAGATAGACCTCAGATTCGGTTATCATCACCTTAGAGTCAGAGATAGTGACATTCCGCAAATAGCCTTCAGAACCTGGTATGGTCATTATGATTTTTTAGTTATGTCATTTGGACTAACCAATGCTCCTGCAGCTTTCATGGATTTGATAAATAGAGTGTTCAAGCAGTATTTGGACTTGTTCGTTATCGGCTTTATTTGTAACACCTCAAAAATTAGACTTAGAAAATGCAGCAGAAAACTAGCAGAACCAGGTGAACCACGAAAGGGTTCACGGACCGTGAGAAGGACCACGGTCCATCGACCTATCCGTGGACTCACACCAGCCCTGAAGTGGTGGACCACGGGACCTTTCACGGGCTGTGGACCACCACACAAGCCGTGATGACTTCCGTTAAGTTGAGCTAGTGTAGCCCCTAACCTAGGTAAAGGAAAACAAGAACCTTCATGGTCCGTGATCCTTCACACGGTCCGTGAAGTGGACCGTAGAGGGAAGGCCAAGAACCAATAGCTATTGTACTAAGAATAACGACCAGCTACATGGTCCATGGTCCCTTTGACGGTCCATCAAAGGGGACGTGGTCAACCCCATCAGACTTTAAAGTCAGGGGTCGTTTGGTCTTTTTCCTATGCGGTGAACCCCTAAACTACGTAGTTTTGGTCAATTTTAGCATAGTAAACTAATTAGAACTTACACTAATCAATCTTTCACCAAAGTCAAGCTATCCTAGAGTGGAACATGAGAAAAAAAATCGAGCAGCCCTAGTTCAAGAACGCAGTGAGTTCTCGTCAGGTACAACCCTGAAATGGAAAGATTTCTGCATGAATTTTGTCACCAGGTTTGTGGGATTTCACTAGTTGATTCCTTTCACCCATTAGGTCCCTAGAATTCATTCAGATTCTTGATTCCTTTCATATTATCTAGACCTAGGGTTTCTAGAATTTCAGCAGATTATTATGAATTGGTTATTTTAATGTTCCAAATCAGATTATCATGTAGCAGTATCGTTTTTGTCCAAGATTCATGCATAAACTCAGAACCCTACTTATGTAGTTCTTTTAGTACATGAATTACATTAGCTAGGATAGATAAACAGATATACATGCCTTAGTTTTCAAATGCTTCATTATCAAATATATACATGTTGCATTTTCTTATTTGCATGTCAGATTATTGAGCTATCTATTTTACTTCAATATGTTATACATTTCACATATTCAGTTTGGAGTAGGCTTTATACCGAGTTGTACTAGGCTCATTCACCCTCAAATCCCAGAACTACGTGCCCCTGTAGGTTATAAGTCCCCTCTATGGGCATCAGTTTAGTGATCACACCAGTCATTCCTCTATACCTCTGGCAGGGTATATATTGGGTCCTCTCGATGAGGCATATACATAGGACTCCACGTTTAGCTAATGTGGTTTTATGTCGGTTATTATTAGCTCCCACAGTCAGATTCTAGTGTATTGACCAGGCTATCAGTTACAGTTCAATCTTCAATTTCAGCATGTTATAAACCTGCTCATTGCATTCAGTTAGTTCATAACTAGTATGTTTAGCATATTTATCATGTTCAGATTATATCATTGTTTTATCACTTTGTTCAATTATATGTTTATTCAGCTTTACTCTATCTTGCATGCTCAGTACCTTTCAAGTATTGATGCATACTCTCCGCTACATCTTCTCATGATGTAGGTTCATGTCCTCAGCATCCACACACACATAGATCGATTCCCGATCTCCATTTAAGCAGCATCAGTGGTGAGTCCTCATTCTTCGAGGACGATTGACATGATTATATTTTCTACTTTTAGTCTTTAGTTTCAGTTTTAGCTAGATCTAGCTAGGGCATGTCCCAATATTTTTAGTCAGTTAGAGGCTTTATTTCAGACATAGTTAGATTCAATTTTAGCTTTGGATTTTGATATTTCAGTTGTCATTAAACTCAGTTTTATATATTCAGACTTAGAATGGGTATTCCCCATCATTTCATTTTATGATATGTTTCTAGCTTGTTCACAGTACTTTCTATCTAAGTAAATCTTTGAGTATGCTTATGATATGCCAGTAGGGTTAGCTTAGGGTCACTCGTGATTCTAGATCCCGTGTCCGCATCTTGGGGGTAGCTTCGGGGAATGACATTATTGGTGATATCCTCATTTAATCTAGGAATGAGGAAGAACATGTGACTAATTTGAGGATTGTTCTGCAAACTCTCAAAGATCGCCAGTTATTCGCTAAGTTTAGCAAATGTAAGTTTTGGTTGAAATATGTTTCTTTCCTTGGGAATAATGTGTCTAGCGAGGGGATTCGAGTGGATTCTCAGAAAACAAAAGCAGTGAAACAATGGCACAAACCTATCTCTCGTACAAATATCAGAAGTTTCTTGGGTTTGGCGGGTTATTACAGAAGGTTCGTGGAAGGATTCTCATCCATAGCTTCCCCATTGACAAAGTTAACTTAGAAAAAGGTTAAGTTTCAGTGGTCAAATGAGTGTGAGATAAGATTTGTAGAACTGAAAACTAGGTTGACTACAACTCATGTTTTGACTCTACCAGAGGGTTCAGACAGTTATGTGATCTATTGTGATGCATCCAGAGTCGGCCTAGGTTGTGTGTTGATGCAGCGAGGTAAGCTTATGGCTTATGCTTCTAGGTAGCTTAAGGTGCATGAGAAGAACTATCCAACTCATGACCTCTAGTTTACAACTTTGGTATTTACCCTTAAGATTTGGAGACATTACTTGTATGGTGTTCACGTGGATATGTTCACAGACCATAAGAGCCTTCAGTATGTGTTCACCAAGAAAAAGTTGAATCTTCGCCAAAGGAGATGGCTCGAGTTCCTCAAGGATTATGATATAAGTGTGCTTTACCATCCTAGTAAGGCCAATGTAGTAGCAGATGCTCTTAGTAGGCTATATATGTGTAGTGTAGCATATGTTGAGGAAGAAAGAAAAGAACTAGCAAAAGATGGTCACAAGCTTGCTCACTTGGGAGTTCACCAAATGAGCATATCAAATGATGGTGTAACAGTTCAAAATAGGTCACAATCTTCATTGGTAGCGAGGGTTAAGGAAAAGCAAGACAGTGACTCGATATTGCTTCAATTGAAGGATGCAGTTCATTAGCAGAGAGTTGAGGTTTTCTCCCAAGGGAGAGATGGTGTGCTTCGCTATCAGGGTATTTATGTGTTCCTAAAGTGGGTAAGTTGAGACAGCAGATTCTTGCAGAAGCCCATAACTCTAGGTAGTCTATTCATCCAGGCGCCACTAAGATGTACTGTGATCTGCGGGAAGTCTTTTGGTGGAATGACATAAAAAGGGATATAGCAGATTTTGTGGCTAAGTGCCCCAATGGTCAGCAAGTGAAAGTAGAACATCAGAAACTAGGAGGTATGACTCAAGAGATCCACATTCCTACATGGAAGTGGGAAGTGATCAACATGGACTTCATTACAGGTTTACCTTGTACTCGCAGACAACATGGTTTACCTCTTATTTTTGGAAGTCATTTTAGAAAGATCTTGGTACTCGGGTTAATCTTAGCATAACATTTCATCCACAGATGGATGGTTAGGTAGAGCGTACCATTCAGACCTTATATGACATGTTGAGACCTGCATAATCGACTTCAAAGACAGTTGGGATGATCACCTTCCTCTTATAGAGTTTTCCTAAAATAGTAGCTACCATTCCAGCATTCAGATGACCCCTTATGAGGCATTATATGGGCGTAGATGCAGATCTACAGTTGGTTGGTTTGAAGTAGGTGAAGCAGCCTTAATAGGGCCAGATTCCGTTCAATATGATATGGAAAATGTTCAGTTCATCAGAGATAGACTTAAGACAGCCCAAAGTCGCCAGAAGTCCTATGCGGATGTAAGGAGAAGGGACTTGAAATTCCTAATTAATGATTGGGTTTTCCGGAAAGTGTCACCTATGAAGGGGTGATGGATTTGGCAAGAATGAGAAGCTAAGTCGATATGTAGGCCCTTACAAGATCTTAAAAAGAGTTGGTAAAGTGACTTATGAGTTAGAGTTGCCAGCAAAACTAGCAGCAGTGTATCCGGTCTTTCACATTTCATTGTTGAAGAAGTGTGTGGGTGATCCAGCATCCATAGTACCTTTTTCAGAGTGTGACTGTGAAGGATAGTCTCACTTATGAGGATGTGCCAGTTGAGATTCTTGATCGTCAGGTTAGAAGGTTAAGAAACAAAGAAGTCACTTTAGTTAAGGTTTTGTGGATGAGTCTATCCGTAGAGGGAGCTACTTGGGAAGCAAAAGCAGTTATCAAAGGCTAAGCTCATCTCTTTCCTTCCGATTTCACTCCAGCTTAAGGTAATAGTTCCTCTCCAGTTTTTTAGTCATTCATGTGTAGTTTCAGTCTCAATATCATGTTCCTTCTGTTTGTACTTGCATTTTCAACGTAATTGCATGTTCTTGGATCTAAGTTCACTCAGAAACTAATTTACAGTAGGGCTGCAACTCTTCCCCTCCATATTCAACTAGTCTAGTCTTCATTTCAGGACGAATGATCCCAAGGTGTAGATAATGCAACACCCCGTATCCTAGACATACCAGATTATAGCAATCAGAAGTTGCAGGTGCCACCGACGGGCACCACCCACAGACCGTAGGCTGACCCACGGACTGTATGTGGGTTCCATGAATGGCCACCTGCAGTCCTCCCCAGAAAATCCCACAAAATTATTCTAAGTCCAGACCCATGCCAGGACCTACAGACCGTAGGTCAGACCACGGTCTGTGGTCAAGGGCCGTAGGTCGGATCCCAAATTTCTAGTCCCAGAACCCCATCAATGGTTAACTAGGATAGACTGGGGGTCAGTCCACGGACCGACGATCAGTTCCATCGGTATCCCTGATAATTTTTAAGTCAGGGGTCATTTGGTATTTTCCCTATACGTTGGACCCCTAAACTTTGTTGTTTAACCTCTAAACTACGTAGTTTTGGTCAGTTTTAGCCTATTAAACTAATTAGAACTTACCTTAGTCAAATCATTCACCAAGGAATCGATCAAATAGAGAAAAAAAAAAGAGTCGACCAAACCCCTCTACAAGAATGCAATAGGTTTTCATCAGTTTCAGCCCCGAAATTGAAAGATTTCTCTGTGAAATTCATCACCAAGTATGTGGGATTTCACTAGTGGGTTCCTTTTCAGATTCTTGATTTTCTACATCATGTTAGACCTAGGGTTTCTAAAATTTCAAAATTTATGTTGTGATTCAGTTTTTAGACTAATCCAAATGAGTTTATCATGTTTTCATGGAATTCTTGCTTAGTTCTTGCTTGAAACTCAGAACCCTAGTTGTGGAGATTCGTTTAGTTCATGAATTACACTTGCTAGATCAGATATACATGCTTTAGTTAAGAATGTTTCATTATCAGTACATTACTGTTGCATTTTCAATTAGCATTTCAGAATATCGAGCTATCCAGCTTAATTCAGTTTTATTGTATTTTATACATTTTATTGGGAGTAGGCTTAAATATCGAATTGGACTAAGATTAGTCACCCTCATAGTCCTAGAACTACGTGTCCCATAGGTAAGTCCCTTATGTGGGCATTATACTCAGTGATCACGCCAGTCATGCCTCTATACCTCTGGCATGGTATATTGGGTCCTCTCGATGGGGCGTATACATTAGACTCCACATTTAGCTCATGTGGTTTTATGTCGGTTATTAGTTGCTCCCATAGTCAGATTCTAGTGCATTGACCAGGTTACCAGTCATAATTCAATATTCAGATTCAGCATGCTATAAACTGGGTCATTGCATTCAGTTAGTTCATGTTCAGTGTTTTAAGTATAGTATCATGATTATCTAATATCATTGCTCAGTTATATTCTTTGTTCAGTTATGTATATTGTTCAGCTTTATTCTATCCTGCATGATCAATACCTTTCAAGTACTGACACATATTCTGCACTATATCTTCTCGTGATGTAGGTTAAGGTCCTCAGCATTCAGATCATGCATAGATCAGTTCCCGATCTCCAGTTCAGCAGCATCAGTAGTGAGTCCTCATTCTTTGAGGATGATTGACATGATTATCTTGTTATTTTCAGTATATAGTTTCAGTTTTTGCTAGATTTAACCCGGGCATGTCCCAACATTTCTAGTCAGTTAGAGGAATTATTTCAGAAATAGTTAGATTCAGTTTTAGCTTCGGAGTTTGATATTTCAGTTGTCACTGAACTCACAGATTATTTATTCAGACAGTATTTGGGTATTCCCCATCATTTCAGTTTATCTCATGTCTTAAGCTTCCGCACAATATTTTTGTTTCAATAACTCCTTAAGTATGCTTATGATATGCCAGCAGGGTTAAGTTGGGGTCACGTGTGATCCTAGGTCCCGTGTCCGCGTCCTGAGGGTAGCTTAGGGCATGAAAAGTTAGGTGTGATATATGAAATTAAGTGGAAGGTCTTTGAATTATATTTCCAACTCCACCAAGTTTGCTAGTTTTTTAGTTCGTACGAAGGAGATATCCCCGTTTGAAGCTGGGATGTCAAGATAAGGAAAGTCAAAACTGAATTTCTGGAGGGTATTATGGTCTTTTCCATACCCAATTAATTTATTTCATTTTTAGAAGTTTAATTGGGGTCTAAACTGAGTTAGTTCAGTTTATGCATTTACCAAATCACACTAGGGTTTTTGGAGAAAGAACTCAAGAGGAGAAAGGAGAAGAAAAGTTCAAGATTCGTCAAGTTCTTGCGATTTTTGTTGTGGATTTCGGCAAGGATTCAATCCTACGAGGTATGTGAGATCACGGAGCATTGGATTTGTTCACCCACGTGCCAAATATGTTTATTTCTGCGTGAATTCATCCTAAAAAGGTTGAAAGTTTGATGTTCTTCATATGTGTTCTTGAATTTGCTTTCGTTCTTGAATTAGGCTCAGATTGAGGAGTTCTTGAGATTATTGCGTTAATTTATAGAGTTTTTTTGAGTTAGGTTCTTGTGTACATATACTGGGTATATCAATTTAAAGAGAATTTCGGGAAAAGAATTGAATTTAGGCGAATTGGGATTAGAAAATGAAGAAGGAAAAAGTCAAGAAAATTTGGGTACCAAGTCCACGTCGTGGACCTATTCCTCACTATGGGAATTTTTCTCTTCGCGTCGCGGAGCGGTCACGGGCCCTTCTGCCTCAAAACACTCTTGAACATCACGAGATCTTTCCTATCACATATCACAATCCCTGAATCCATAAATTCAAATTCAATGAAAGCTAAGAGCCAAGTCTAGAGAGTTCTTATAGTCCTTTCAAAAGTCTTTTGCAAATACTTTAAACTTGTTTTAAGACTTGAGTTTGAGTTAAGTAAGAGTAACAAATAAATTTCATTTCTTCAAAACGAATATATGGGAACTATGTATTCCCAAAGAGTAAATGTTTTCACATTTAAACAAGAGAGGAAACACTTATTTCCAAGAAAGCCTTTGAGCTAGTTTTTGAGTAATTATCTCAAACCACAGAAAGAGTTTTGTTTTTAAAACGTATGAGCTGAGTATTTTAGGAGTAGTATTGAGCACTGATATGGGGACGAGTTCATAACAACTCAATGTCTCCATAAACCATGTATCCAACGTGGGTACAAAGGGTCATACTTTTTAGGTGATTACTTAATGCTTTTTAGCATAGACTAGTGGTCCACTTAGTTGAGGTGTTCTATATCCCGGCAAGTTATAGGACAGTTCTGGCAGCATGGGTGAGACGTTGTATCATCAGAGAGCTCATAGTGATGGTTTTTGGTTAGAGAAACTCCCATAGAATTTTATTACTTTACCATAAGATTAAATTTGATTCGCTATTTACTGTTTAAATTCTTTATATAAAATGCACCTTTATTATTTTTAAATATGCATTTGAGTTGAGTATCCATGAGTTGAGTAAAGCTGAGGTAAGTGTTCTTTCAGAATTAAGTCAAGCTTATGTCTTATTTTGATTTCCCCTCGCATGCTCGTACATTCAATGTACTGATGCTATTTGGCCTACATCATTTTATGATGCAAATACAGGTAACCAGGATCTGCCTCCAGTACCTCATTGATCCAACCGAGCACTCAGAGGCAGTTGGTGAGCCTCTTTGCTTTCTGGATGATCCTTTTGGTTCTATTTTATTTTATTGTTTTTGGCTATTTCGGTTGTTAGGATGATCAAGGGTCTTGTCCTGACATCCCTCTTAGTATCTAGAGGCTTCATAGACAGTTAGATACGAGTTCTTTAGTCTTGATATTTCAGTTGTTTGATTTTGAAGACTTGCGTTGCCATTTTTGATAAGTTGAATGTTATTTTCTAAACATTCTCAATTTATCTATTCAGAAAGTTTATTTAAGATTGTATTTAAGTACATTTGATGTTGAGCAAGTCTTCCGCTGAGAGTCTAGCCAGGCCAAGGGTTCGCTTGGGGCCAACAATGTTTCTCAAGTGCCAGTCTCGCCCTGGGTGTAGGCTTGGGGTGTGACAAACTTAATATCAGATCCCAGAGTTCAAGAGTCATACGGAGTTTATGAAGTCATTTCTGTAGAGTCCTAGTTATGGGTGTGAAGCGCGCCACATCTATAATTAGGTGGTTGCAACATTTAAGAATTTCCTTCACTTTTTTCATACCCATTTCGTACGATAGAGTTCATCTCTATAAAGTCCCTTTCTAACTCGTGCTTGTGCATGTCTTTCAGTTGATCATGCTTCCACGAAGAGTTTTCCGAGGTCGTCCTGCTATGAGGAATGTCGAGGAATAAGGGATACCTACTGCACCTGAAGTGCAACCCCAAGGAGAGGTCACCAATGCTGAATTTTGGGAAGACATCCAAATGTTGAGTCAAGTTGTGACCAACCAAGTGGGACAAAGACTGGTTCCACATGATGTAGCAGATACGTCTAGGATCCGAGAGTTTCTAAAGATGAATCATTTAAGCTTCACTAGTTCAAGCATCATTGAGGATGCGAAAAACTTTGTTGAGGAGCTTCGAAAGGTTTTTGAGATTATGCATGTCACCGATGCTGAGAGAGTGGAATTAGCTACATACTAACTAAAGGGTGTCTCTAGAATATGGTTCGATCCATGAACTAAGGGTAGAGCTCCAAATGTGAGTTGTGCTATGTTTGAGGATGCCTTCTTGGGGCATTACTTTTCCTGGGAACTAAGATAAGCCAAGGTATGAGAATTCCTCACCCTTAAGCAGGAGTCAATGAGTGTTCATGAGTACAGTCTGAAGTTCACCCAACTTTCCCGTTTTGCCCCGGAGATGGTTGCAGATATGAGGAGTAGGATGAGTCTGTTTGTTTCTAGATTGTCTCATCTGTCAAGTAAGAAAGGTAAGGCTACAATTCTAATAGGTGATATGGACATAGTGAGGCTGATGATTCATGTGCAACAGGTTGAGGTGGATAATTTGAGGGATAGAGAAGAGTTCAAAAATAAAAAGGCTAAGACATATGGGAATGAGTCCGGGCAGCAGAAATGTAATGCCAACCGGGCATCCTTCCAACAAAAACAAATGGATCTACTCCATCATCTGCTAGTGCACCTGCACCCAGAAACAAATATGAGTACAATAGTCAGAATTCACAGCACTTCAGAGCTAGACCTGCACAGTCTCAAGGTAGTGTGGCACAAGGAGGTAATTGGGATCATGTATGTTCTAATTGTGGTAGGAACCACCCAAGTAAGTGTCGCGATGGATCCACTGGTTGTTTCAAGTGTGGTCAAGAGGGTCACTTCAGGAAAGAGTGCCCTAAGAACCGGCAAGGTAATGGGAATCAGGGCAATAGAGCCAAATCTTCATCAGTTGCTCCACCACACAGAACTGTATGTAGAGGGGCTACTTTAGCGGCAGGCGGAGGAGCAAACCGGTTTTATGCTATCACTAGTGGCCAAGAGCAAGAGAATTCGCCGGATGTGGTCACTAGTATGATCAAAGTCTTTATTTATGAGGTTTATGCTTTGCTAGACCCAGGAGCGAGTTTATATTTTGTAACCCCATATGTTGCAATGAATTTTGATGTTCTTCCCGAGTAACTTCTTGAGCCCTTCAGTGTTTCTACACCTATTGGTGAGTCTATTCTTGCTGAGAGAGTCTATCGTGATTGTACTATTTTTGTCAATCACAAGAGCACCGTGGCTGATTTAGTTGAGTTAGACATGGTAGATTTTGATGTCATTCTAGGTATGGACTGGCTTCACGCCTGTTATGCCTCAATCAATTATAGAACTCGAGTTGTTAAGTTTCAGTTTCCTAATGAGCCAGTTTTTGAGTGGAAGAGTAGTTCAGTAGTGCCTAAGGGTCATTTTATTTCGTACCTTAAGGCAAGAAAGTTAGTTACCAAGGGTTGTGTCTATCACTTAGTCCGAGTTAATGACTCTAGTGCTGAGATACCACCTATTCAGCCAGTTTCAGTTGTTAATGAGTTTCTACAAGTCTTTCCAAATGATCTTCCCGAAGTCCCTCCTCAGAGAGAAATAGACTTCGGCATAGATATTCTTCCCGATACTCATCCTATCTCTATTCCTCCATATAGAATGGCACCAACAGAGTTGAAAGAGTTAAAAGAGCAGTTGAAAGATCTCCTAGATAAAGGTTTTATTCAACCAAGTGTCTTACCTTGGGGTGCTCCGGTATTAGTTGTGAGAAAGAAAGATGATTTCCTTAGAATGTGCATAGATTACCGTCAGTTGAACAAGGTTACTATCAAGAATAAGTATCCTCTTCCAAGAATTGATGATCTTTTCGATCAACTTCAGGGTGCCACTTGTTTTTTGAAAATAGACCTCAGATGATGCTATCATCAGTCAAGGTTAAGGGAATGTGATATTTCAAAGACAGCTTTCAGGACCCGTTATGGTCATTATGAATTCCTAGTTATGTCATTTGGCATGACCAATGCTCCCACAACGTTCATGGATCTTATGAATAGAGTATTCAACCCTTATTTAGATATGTTTGTTATCATATTAATTGATGACATTCTAATCTATTCGAGAAATGAGGAAGATCATGCTAGTCATCTCAGAATAGTTCTCCAAACTATCAAAGATAAGGAATTATATGCTAAGTTTTCATAGTGTGAATTTTAGCTTGAGTCTGTGGCATTCATAGGCCACATTGTTTCCAGTGATGGAATTAGAGTTGATACTTAGAAAATAGAGGCAGTGCAGAATTGTCCTAGACCCACATCTCCAACTGATATTAGGAGTTTCTTGGGGTTGGATGGATATTATAAAAGGTTCATCGAGGGTTTCTCATCTATTTCATCTTCTTTGACTAAGTTGACCCAGAAAATAGTTAAGTTTAAATGGTGTGAAGCTTGTGAGAAAATCTTTTAGGAATTGAAAAAGTGGTTGACTACTGCCCCACAGTATTGACCTTACCAGAAGGCACTCAAGGTTTTGTTGTCTAATTTGATGCATCCAGAGTTGGTTTGGGTTGTGTGTTAATGTAGAATGATAAAGTTATAGTTTATGCCTCCAGACAGTTGAAAGTTCACAAGAAGAATTACACAACCCATGATCTAGAGTTGGGAGTTGTAGTATTTGCTTTGAAAATATGGCGTCATTATTTTTATGGTGTTCATGTGGATGTGGTCACCGATCACAAGAGTCTTTAATATGTGTTTAGTCAGAAAGAGATTAATCTTAGACAGAAGGGGTGGTTAGAGTTACTCAATGATTATGACATGAGTATTCTCTATCACCCAAGTAAGGCTAATGTTGTTGTTGATGCCTCTAGCAGGTTGTCTACGGGTAGTACCACCCATGTTGAGGAACAAACGAGAGAGTTAGCAAAATATGTGCACGTCCTTGCACGGTTAGGAGTTTGACTAATGAATTCCACAGAAGGAGGAGTGGTTGTGATGAATGGGGCTGAATCATCATTAGTGTCAGAACTGAAATAGAAGCAAGACCAAGATCCTATTTTGCTTGAATTGAAGGAAAATGTTCATAACCAAAAAGTAATTGATTTTGAATAAGGGGGAGATGGCATATTGAGGTATCAAGGTAGGTTGTGTGTACCAAGGGTGGATGAACTCTAAGAGAGGATCATGGAGGAAGCTCATAGCTCCATATATTCCATTCATCTGGGTTCCACAAAGATGTATCGTGACTTGAGAGAAGTATATTGGTGGAATAGTATGAAGAAAGGTATTGCTGAGTACGTTTCTAAATTCCTGAATTGTCAACAAGTTAAAGTAGAGCATCAAAGGTCTGGTGGTATGGCTCAGAATATAGATATTTCGGAGTGGATGTGGGAGATGATCAATATGGACTTTATTACTGGTTTGTCGCGGTCTCGCAGGCAACATGATTCTATTTGAGTGATTGTAGATCGAATGACAAAATCAGCCCAATTTTTACCGGTAAATACTACCCATTCAGCAGAGGATTATGTCAAGTTATATCTTCAAGAGGTAGTAAGACTTCATGGAGTTCCAGTTCGATTATTTCAGATAGAGGTGCACAATTTACTGCACAGTTTTGGAAGTCATTCCAGAAAGATTTAGGTTCAAAGGTGAACTTGAGTACTGTTTTTCATCCTCAAAAAGATGGTCAAGTTAAGTGCACTATTCATACTTTGGAAGATATGTTGAGGGCCTGTGTGATTTATTTCAACGGTAATTGGGATGATCACCTACCTCTCATTGAGTTTGCTTACAATAATAGTTATCATTCTAGCATCCAAATGGCTCCCTATGAAGCTCTTTATGGGAGAAGATGCAGATCTCATATTGGATGGTTTGAAGTTGGTGAAGCTGGGTTTATAGGACTAGACTTATTTTATCAAGCTATGGAGAAATTTAAGATTATCCAAGAAAGGTTGAAAATAGCGCAGAGTCATCAGAAATCCTATAGTGATGTTAGGAGAAGAGACTTAGAGTTTGAAGAAGATGCTTGGGTATACTTGAAGGTTTCACCCATGAAGGATGTTATGAGATTTGGTAAGAAGGGGAAGCTTAGTCCTCGGTATATTGGTCTTGTTAGAATATCCAAAAGGATTGGTAATGTGGCTTATCAGTTGGAGCTACCACAAGAGTAAGCAGCATTTCATCCGGTGTTTCATATTTCTATGTTGAAAATGTGTATGAGCAATCCTTCACTAATTATACCAACTGAAGATATGGGTATTAAAGACAACTTGTCTTATGAGGAGATTCCTGTTTAGATTTTAGATCGCCAGGTTTGCAGGTTGAGGACCAATTAGGTAGCATCAGTCAAAGTTCTGTGGAGAAATTAGTTTGTTGAGGAAGCTATTTGGGATGCTGAGGAGGATATGAAGAAGAGATATCCACATCTTTTTGAGCCCAGAGAAATTCCAGATCAAGGTACTAATTTTCTTCTTAGTACTCTTTAATTGATATACAGAATGTGTTAGATTTCCTTGTTGGGTGTTTGAGCTGAATGTTAGATGTTACACTCTTAGCCTACTAAGAGTAATCTCATTCAATGACGAATGTTCCCAATGGGGAGATATTGTAACACCCCATTATTTGAAAGAACTAGAATAGAAACAAACCATTTTTGGAAACATCAAATTTGGAAAGTTTGGCAAGTTTGGCTAAGTACATGTTTTGAGGTCAACTTCAAATGACCATTACTCTCAGAACAGGATGATTTAGGTGTTCTATAAGATATTAAATGGAATTTCTTTGAATTATCTTTCCAACTCCACCGAGTTTTCTAGTTTTCGAGTTCGTATGAGGGAGATATGCATGTTTGAAGTTGGGTTGTCTAGATAAGGAAAGTCAAAACCGGATTTTTGGAGGGTATTATGGTCTTTTCCATACCCAATTAATTTATTTAGTTTTTAGAAGTTTAATTGGGGTCTAAACTGAGTTATTTCAGTTTACGCACTTACCAAATCACGCTAAGGTTTTTAGAGAAAGAAGTCAAGAGGAGAAAGGAGAAAAAAAGTTCAAGATTCGTCAAGTTCTTGTAATTTTGGTTGTGGATTTCACAAAGGATTCAATCCTACGAGATATGTGAATATTTGGCATGTGGGTGAACATACCCAACGCTATTTGAACTCACATATCTCGTAGGATTGAATCCTTTGCGAAATCCACAACCAAAATTACAAGAACTTGACGAATCTTGAACTTTGATTATGTTTTGTTTTATTACTTTTGGCTATTTCAGTTGTTATGATGATCGGGGGTATTGTCCGGACATCCCTATTAGTATCTAGAGGCCTCAGTGACATTTAGATATGAGTTCTTCAGTCTTGATATTTCAGTTGTTTGATTTTAAATACTTGAGTTGCCATTTTGGCTAAGTTGAATGTAATTTTCTAAACATTCTCAGTTTGTCTATTCAGACAGTTTATTTATGATTGTATTTAAATACATTTTATATTGAGAAAGTCTTCCACTAAGAATCTAGCCAGGCCAAGGGTTCGTTTGGGGCCAGCAATGGTTCTCCAGTTCCAATCCCGCCCAGGGTGTAGGCTCGAGGCGTGACAACTACCATATCTTTTAGTACATAATGAATTTGGTGAGCGATGACATATGAAATTGTAGGTTAATGAGTTTTTTTTCAAATGCCACCAATTTTGTATCATTTAATGTTTAAAGTAAAGCATTATGATCATTTTACCAGAGACTAGTGTAGTGTAAACAAGAGAAACTTCGAAGGCTCATAATTTTGGCTTTAGATGTTAGTTTCGGGTATAGAAAAACTCTATTTCACGGTCCGTACCACATTTGAACTTATAAATACCTATAATAACCCATTCGAACTAACACACATAATTTATTAAATAATCACAAACACCTACAAAAAAATTTGGTCAAAAAACTACATGCAACCAATTTGTGCCTCTCTTGAAGGCAAACAATGTTTACGACCATATATTTTAGTACGTAATGAATTAGGTGAGTCATGACAACTGATATTGTAGGTCAATGAGTTTTCTTTCAAATTCCACCAATTTTGTATTATTTAATGTTGAAATTAAAGCATTTTGACCATTTTACCAGAGACTAGTGTAGTGTAAATAAGAGAAACTTCAAACGTTCAAAATTTTGGCTTTAGATGTTAGTTTCGGGTATAGAATAACTCTATTTCACGGTCCATACCTTATATGAACTTATAAATACCTATAATTACCCATTCTAACTAACACACAAAATTTATTAAATCATCACAAACACCCAAAAAAAATTGGTCAAAAAATACATGCAATCAATGTGTGCCTCTCTTGACGGCAAAAAATATTTACTACCATATCTTTTAGTACGTAATGAATTAGGTGAGCCATGACATATGAAATTGCAAGTCAATGAGTTTTCTTTCAAATACAACCAATTTTGTTTCATTTAATATTGAAAGTAAAGCATTATGACCATTTTACTAGAGACTAGTGTAGTGTGAATAAGAGAAACTTCGAACGTTCATAATTTTGGGTTTAGATGATAGTTTTAGAAATAGAAAAACTCCATTTCATGGTCCATAACTCATTTGAACTTATAAATATCTGTAATTACCCATTCACACGAACACACATAATTTAATAAATCATCACAAACACCCACAAAATATTTTGGTCAAAAATCTACATGCAATCAATATGTGTGTCTCTTGAAGGCAAACAATGTTTACTACCATATCTTTTAGTACGTAATGAATTAGGTGAGCCATGCCATATGAAATTGTAGGTCAATGAGTTTTCTTTCAAATGCCTCCAATTTTGTATCATTTAATGTTTTAAGTAAAGCATTGTGACCATTTTACCAGAGACTAGTGTAGTGTGAATAAGAGAAACTTCGAATGTTCATAATTTTGACTTTAGATATTAGTTTCGAGGATAGAAAAACTCTATTTCACGGTCCATACCTCATTTGAACTTTTAATTACCTATAATTACCCATTCGAACTGAGACACATATATTATTAAATTATCACAAACACCGACCAAACTCTTTGGTAAGAAAACTACATGCAATCAATGTGTGCCTCTCTTGAAGGCAAATAATGTTTACTACCATATATTTTAGTGCGTAATGAATTAGGTGAGCCATGACATATGAAATTGTAGGTCAATGAGTTTTATTTTGAAATGCCACCAATTTTGTATCATTTAATGTTTAAAGTAAAGCATTATGACAATTTTACCATAGACTAGTGTAGTATAAATAAGAGAAACTTCGAACGTCCAAAATTTCTACTTTAGATGTTAGTTTTGGGTATAGAAAAACTCTATTTTACAGTCCATACCTTATTTGAAGTTATAAATACCTATAATTACCCATTCGAACTAACACATATAATTTATTAAATCATCACAAACACCCACAAAAATATTTGGTCAAAAAACTACATGCATTCATGTGTGCCTCTCTTTAAGGCAAACAATGTTTACTACCATATCTTTTAGAACGTAATGAATTAAGTGAACAATGACATATGAGATTGAAGGTCAATGAGTTTTCTTTCAAATACCACAAATTTTGTATCATTTAATGTTGAAAGTAAAGCATTATGACCATTTTATGAGAGACTAGTGTAGTGTGAATAAGAGAAACTTTGAACGTTCATAATTTTGGCTTTAGATGTTAGTTTCGGGTGTAGAAAAACTCTATTTCACGGTCCATAACTCATTTGAACTTATAAATACCTATAATTACCCATTCGAACTGAGACA
The DNA here is from genome assembly GCA_029582685.1 of Solanum piurae. NCBI lineage: Eukaryota > Viridiplantae > Streptophyta > Magnoliopsida > Solanales > Solanaceae > Solanum > Solanum piurae. Next base: position 48,701 of record JAJOOO010001279.1, on the reverse strand, counting down.
CATAATTTATTAAATTATCACAAACACCGACCAAAATCTTTGGTAAGAAAACTACATGCAATCAATGTGTGCCTCTCTTGAAGGCAAATAATGTTTACTACCATATATTTTAGTGCGTAATGAATTAGGTGAGCCATGACATATGAAATTGTAGGTCAATGAGTTTTATTTTGAAATGCCACCAATTTTGTATCATTTAATGTTTAAAGTAAAGCATTATGACAATTTTACCATAGACTAGTGTAGTATAAATAAGAGAAACTTCAAAGGTTCAAAATTTCTACTTTAGATGTTAGTTTTGGGTATAGAAAAACTCTATTTTACGGTCCATACCTCATTTGAAGTTATAAATACCTATAATTATCCATTCGAACTAACACATATAATTTATTAAATCATCACAAACACCCACAAAAGAATTTGGTTAAAAAAGTACATGCAATCAATGTGTGCTTCTCTTGAAGGCAAACAATGTTTACAACCATACCCTTTAGTACGTAATGTATTAGGTGAGCCATGACATATGAAATTTTAGGTTAATGAGTTTTCTTTCTAATGTCACCAATTTTGTATCATTTAATGTTTAAAGTAAAGTGTTATGACCATTTTACCAGAGACTAGTGTAGTGTGCATAAGAGAAACTTCGAACGTTCAAAATTTTGGCTTTAGATGTTAGTTTCGGGTGTAGAAAAACTCTATTTCACGGTCCATACCTCATTTGAACTTATAAACACTTATAATTACCCATTCGCACTAATACACATAATTTATTAATCATCACAAATACCCACGAAAAATTTAGGTTAAAAAACTTCATGCAATCAATGTGTGCCTCTCTTGAAGGCAAACAATGTTTACTACTATATCTTTTAGTACGTAATGAATTAGGTGAGCCATGACATATGAAATTGTAGGTCAATGAGTTTTCATTCAAATGCCACCAATTTTTTATAATTTAATGTTTAAAGTAAAGCATTATGACCATTTTACGAGTGACTAGTGTAGTGTAAATAAGAGAAACTTCGAACGTTTATAATTTTGGCTTTAGATATTGGTTTCAGGTATAGAAAAACTATATTTCATGGTCCATACCTCATTCAAACTTATAAATAACTATAATTACCCAGTCGAACTAACAAACTTAATGTCACGACCCGAGCCTACACCCTGGACATGGCTGGAAGTCGAGAACCATTGATCGTCCCCAAGCGAACCGTCATCCTAGCTGACTATAAGAGGAAGACTAACTTAAGCATTCAGAAGCTTTAAAACTGAATAAAATTCATGAAAATCAATTAAAAAAATTTAACTCAAATGAATAACTCTGAATAAAAAATAGAATATTCAACTAGCCAACAATAGGCAACTCAAGTCTTTAATACATTTAGTAAGATAATTGAAACAAACTTCGCAAACTCTACTATCTATCTATGAAGCCTCTAACTGACGAAGATGGAAGTTGGGACAAGACCCACGACATCCTAACAACTAATATAATCGAAAAGTAAATGAAATCATTCAAAAGCAAGGATGCTCACCATAGCTAACTCGAACTCCATGTGGTATCAACGAAGCTCTTGTTGATGATCCCGAATACCTGAATCTACATCATGAAAGGATGCAGGCCAAATGGCTTAGTACATGGAATGTACGAGCATGTAAAGGAAATTCTAAAGCATAACATAAGCTTGAAACTTGATAAAAAAGGAAACATACTTACCTCTTCTCAAAGTTACTCAACTCAAGGAATACTCAAGGATTCTCAAAACAACTCAAACTTACTCAACTTAGAAAGACTTAAGGATAAGATACTCAACTCAGGATACTCAACTCGAAAGACTCAACACATGATACTCAAGGATAAAGCAATGGTAAAAGATGCAATATACATGAAAAGTTTTAAAACTGTAGATAGCAACTCAATGTATTGAAAAATACAATAATACTCAATGTGTATATAAAAATATAATATAACTCTGTGGGAGTTTCTCTAACCGACAACCACCACTATGAGCCTAAGTGATGATACAATGTCTTGTCCACGCAGCCAAAACTGTCCTATACTTTGCCGTCATATAGGACGCCTTAACTAATGGATCCACTAGTTTATGCTAAAAAGCACTAAGGAATCATCTAAAAAGTATGATCCTTTCTACCCATGATGCATACATGGTTTATGGAGACTTGAGTTATTATAAACTCGCATCCCCATATCGGTGTTCAATACTACTCCCAAAAATATACTTATCTCATATGTTTTTAAAACAAAATACTTTCTTTGATTTGAGATAATTACTCAAAACTTAGCTTAAAACCTCTCTTGGAAATTGGTGTTTCTTTTCTTGTTCAAATGTGAAAATATTTTAACTCTTAGGAATACTTAGTTCTCGTATAATTCTTGAAGAAATGAACTTTACTCTTACTCTTTACTCAACTCAAAACTTAAGTCTTAAAACAAAGTTAAAACGTTCGTAAAAGACTTCTTAAAATATGGTTCATACCAAATAATGGATGTGAACGATTCAGTTCAAGTTTTTCAATAACCATAGATATAACTCAATACATGGGACTCAAGAACATCAATTATACTACTCATTTCAAGAATGCTCAACTCAGAGGGTTCACGCAGAATTTTGGGCATGAACAATTCAACTCAAGGACTTCATGGGTAATATGTAATAGTTCCATGATTAGAAATATATTCTTACAGGGAATTAGGAACTCAATACTCAAGTTATGGGTTTGAACGACTCGACTCAAGGGTCAAAATATTAATAAGGAACTCATGTATACGACTCTTCTCATTCTCATACTTACTTTCTCAAAACTTAGTTCAAATCAATAGTTGTTCTCAAAGGCTTTCTTGAACTCTACTCTTAACTCGCTCTTGAATGTGAATTATGAATTCAAGAGTCATGAATCATGATATGAAGAATCTATGTGATAGTGTAGACTCACGAACACATTCTACTCACTCTCATGATCACTTACTTGAGTCTTGAAACAAGTTACTAGATGTTGTAGAAGACTCCACAAACAGACTCAAAGGGACTTTCTTAGAATGTTCGAAAGAATTCTCAAAACTTAACTCTTAACTGTACCTTGAATTTGAATTATGAATTCAAGGTTATGATCATGTTATGAATGATTTATACGTGTTTAGAAATAGTTTAGAGTGATTAAAATCAAAGGGATTGAAGGTACACTAAAAAGGGACTCAAACAGGAAAATCGACGGAAAATGAGTGGGGTCAGGCGACCGTGGCGCGTTACGGGAATGGGGAGCCAGCCCCAAACTTCAGAGGCTGCATATGGTCTCACTGCAGGGGCACTGCCCCAGCCCCTTGGGCGCATCTGGGGCGCGCCGCCCCAGCTTCTCCCCAGGCCAAGTTCGATGAATTTCGCCTCACATTTTCTGATCTTAAATCTCTTTTAATCAATTACTTTTCTCAAGTTTTCCTTAGATTCAATTACCCAACCTAAGTACACACTAATCCACTCAAAACAATCACTTTCATCCCAAAAATCATCAAAACCCCAACAAAACAAGATTTAGAATGAACTTCAAGAACACCTATCAAGAACTTAAATCATTCAACTTTTGAGAATGAAATTACGCTGAAAATAACATGTTTGGCGTGTGGGTGAACTAACCCAACACTATGGAAGCTTACATACCTCTTAGGGATTAAACCCATGGCAAGAATCCGCAACAAAATGCAAGACTCTCGATGAATGCTTTGACCCTCTCCTATTTTCTCCTCTTTCTCTTCTTTTCTCTTTCTGAACTCTCAACTAAAACCCTAGGCATATTTTAGGATTATAAAACTGAAACTAATATGATTAGACCCTTAAAACCTTACTAAAAATGAATTAAATCTGATTGGGTAAGGAAAAGACAAAAATACCCCTTACTAATTTCGGTTAACTTTCCTTATTTGGACAACATGACTTCAAAAGGGTATGTCTCACTCATCCGAACTCGAAACTTAGCAAGCTCGGTGGTGTTGGAAAGATAATTCAAATGCCTTTCATTGGATACCTTGTAGCCCACCTAACTCCTCATGTACTAAGAGTTATGGTTATTTGAATTTGACCCAAAACTTAAAGGAGCTTAGGAATGACTTGAATGAACTCTCTTTAGTTCTTCTTGGAACTCAAGGTGCTACATCTACTGACCTTAACACTGAAGAAATTTGAATTTTCTCAATAAAATCTCACTCACTACGAAGAACAGTTCGAGAGTTAGTTCGATAATTTTTTTAGGGTGTTACACTTAATTTATTAAATCATCATGAATATCCACAAAATTTTTTGGTCAAAAAACTACATGCAATCAATTTGTGCCTCTCTTGAAGGCAAACAATGTTTACTACCATATCTTTTAGTAAGTAATGAATTAGGTGAGCCATGACATATGAAATTGTAGATCAATGAGTTTTCTTTCAAATGCCAAATTTTTTGTATCACTAATGTTGAAAGTAAAGCATTATGACCATTTTACCAGAGACTAATGTAGTGTGAATAAGAAAAACTTCGAACCTTCATAATATTGGTTGTAGATGTTAGTTTCGGGTATAGAAAAACTCTATTTCACGGTCCATACCTCACTTGAACTTATAAATACCTATAATTACTCATTCTCACTAACACACACAATTTATTAAATGATTACAAACACCCACAAAAAGTTTTGGTCAAAAAATACATGCAATCAATGTGTGCCTCTCTTAAAGACAATCAATGTTTACTACCATATCTTTCAGTACGTAATGAATTAAGTGAGCCATGAAATATGAAATTGTAGGTCAATAAGTTTTCTTTCAAATGCCACCAATTTTGTATCATTTAATGTATAAAGAAAAGCATTATGACGATTTTACCAGAGACTAGTGTAGTGTAAATAAGAGAAACTTCGAATGTTCATAATTTTTGCTTTAGATGTTAGTTTCGGGTATAGAAAAACTTTATTGCATGGTCCATACCTCATTTGAACTTATAAATACCTATAATTACCCATTCAAACTAACACACGTAATTTATTAAATCATCACAAACAACCCACAAAAAATTTCGGTCAAAAAACTTCATGCTATCAATGTGTGCCTCTCTTGAAGGCAAGCAATTTTTACTTCCATATATTTTAGTACGTAATGAATTAGGTGAGCTGAACATATCACAATTTGAAATAACTAGGAAGAAGCTAATAATTGGAAATAGTCATTTTGGAAAGAATGAAAATTTGGAAATTTTGTGAAGTTAGAATGAGTTGAGCTTTGGTCAACTTCAATCGGCCATAACTTCTAGCTCAGGATGAGTTAAGTGTACTTCCAAATATGGTAGGAAATCTCTTGGAATGATCCTTTCAATGCCGTTGAGTTTGCATGATTCCAAGTTCGTATGAGTGAGTTGTGCTCTTTGGAAGTTGGGTTGTTCGAATAAGGAAAGTCTAAAAATCGGATTTTAGAAGGGTAGTTTGGTCTTTTCCTTACCCAACTTAATTAAATCATTCTTAGAAGTTTAATTGGGTTAAATTCAGATTTTAGTCAGTTTAGAAAAAATTGAATTTCACGCTAGGGCCTGGAGAAAGGAGAAAAAAGGAGAAAGGAGAAGAGAAAGCAAGATTCGTCAAGATCGTCGAGTTTAGCTTGTGGATTTCGTTAAGGGGTGATCCCTATGAGGTATGTATTATCACATAGCATTGGGTTAGTTTACCCACGCGCCAATCATCATTCAATTCAGTGAAAAAAGTTTGATTTGAAAGTAAATCTTTTGAGTTCTTGATGAAATTCGTTTGAATTCTTGTCGGTTGTTTTGTTGAAGTTTCTTGCGCTTTGATTCATGTTTCCGGGTGTAATTTCAGTTGAATCTAGTATATATTGAGGGTATAAATGATTCTAAGTGTTAGTGGAAAGAACCATTGAATTTTAGAGGGTTTAGAGATGAAAAATGAGCAAGAAAAGTCGGAGTTCACCTGGGAAGGGGATTGGGGCGTCGCGCCTCTCAGAACCCCATGAGAGGCTCTCTGAACTTTGAGCTCTGGGGCACCGCGCCAGACAGAGCGCCCCAAGTCAGCCTCTTAACTTTGAGGGTTGTTGCCCCGCGCCTCTCAAAGCGCCAAGGACGCCCGTTCTCCCGATTCGTTCCCCACCTTTTAGTACTTGTTCCTTAGCAATGTACCTTTATCTTCTAGTTGATTCCAACACTCTAAGGTACATCTAAACATCATGAAATCATCCATAAATATGAAATCATGAACCTTGAATCCATAATCCAATTCAGGAAAGTTAAGATCAAAGTCAAGAGAAGTTTATAAAGTTTTCAAAAGTCTTTCACAAACGTTTTAACTTTGTTTAAAGACTTAAGTTTCAAGTTAAGCAAAGAGTAAATAGTTGAGTTCATTTCTTCAAAAGAAGTATATCGGGACTATGTACTCCCAAAGAGTAAAATGTTTTCACATTTAAACAATAAAGGAAACATTGATTTCCAAAGAGCCTGTGAGCTAGTTTTCAGAAAAGAGTAATCGCTTTCTAAATGAAGCAAGAGAGGTAACTATGATTTCCAAGATAGCCTTTGAGCTAAGTTTTTGAGCAATTATCTCAAATCACAGAAAGAAGTATGTTTTTAAACATAAGAGCTAATATCACATTTTTGGGAATAGTATTGAGCACCGATATGGGGGAGAGTTCAGACAACTCACAGCCCCAACAAACCATGTAGCCATCATGGGTAGAAAAGGGTCATACTTTTTATATGATTCATTTAGTGATTTTTAGCATAGACTAGTGGATCCACTTAGTAGTTCAGGTTCTATACCCTCGGCATGGTATAGGATAGCCCTGGCAGCGTGAGGCAAACCGCTATATCATCACAATAGCTCGTACGTGGTGGTTGTTGGTTAGAGAAACTCCCACAGAAGTAATTGTATTTTTAAATACACAGTTTATTTGTATTTTTACATACATCTCAGAGTTACATGTATCTTTTCATACACACAAAGTTGACATCGTGTTTTAAACATTGTTTCTTGATATTGCACTTGTTTTATATTGAAATGAGTTCAGTTATGTTGAGTTGAGCCAGGTAAGTTCTTCAGATTCTTTTCTAGCCTATGTTGTGTTTAGCATTCCAACTCGCATACTCGTACATTCAATGTACTAATGCCAGTTGGCCTACATCTTATCATAATGCAGGCACAGGTAACTAGGATCGGCATCCAGCGCATCGGTGATCCAGTGAGCACTCTAGAGTCAGTTGGTTAGCCTCCTTGCATTTTGGAGGACTCATTTTTAATGCTTTCAGTTATTTTATTAGTTCATTAGAATGTCATGGGGTTTTTTCCGACATCCATCTCAGTTGTTTTAGAGGTTTCATAGACAGTCAGTTGTTAGTTCTTTAGTCTTTTCATTGTCATTATTTTATGTTAAGACTTGAGTTTGCCTTAATGGCCAAGTTTAATGTTCCATTATAACATTCAAGTTTATTCCATAGAATTTTCTTTGTTGAATTAAGTCTTTCGCTGAGTAAGTAAGTCAGGCCAAGGGTTCGTTTGGGGCCAGCAATGGTTCTCGAGTGCCAGTCCCTCCCAGGGTGTAGGCTTGAGGCATGACAAACTTGGTATCAGAGCACAAACTTTAATAGTCCTAGGGAGTATATGAAGCCATGTCTGTAGAGTCTTAGTTATCGGTGTGAAGCGCGCCACATCTATAATTAGGAGGCTGTAACATTTAGGAATTCCTTGACTTCTTTCATACTCACTTCGTGCGATAGAGTTCATCTCTATAAAGTTTCTTTCTAACTCATGATTGCGCATAACCAATTATGAGTTGGCCTATGGTCGAGAGTGCCTTCATGAGGCATTTCTTTCCCCGTGAGCAAAGAGAAGCAAAGAGATGGTTGCCGACATGAGGAGCAAGATGAGTTTATTCGTTGTTGGGTTGCCTCATCTATCAAAAAGGGAAAGTAAGGCAACCATGCTAATAGGTGACATGGGCATAGCAAGGCTGATGATCCATGTGTAACAAGTTGAGGAGGACAAGCTGAAGGATAGAGAAGAGTTTGAGAATAAGAGGGCTAAGACATAAATGAATGAATCCGGGTAGCAAAAGAGTAATGTGAACCTGTCTTCTTTCCAACATAAGAAGAAAGGACCTGCTCCATCATCTGCTAGTGCACCTGCACCAAGGAACAAGTATGAGTACAGTAGTCAGAATTCTCAGAACTTCAAAGCTAAACCTGCACATTCGAAAGGTAGTAAGGCACAAGAGGGTACTAAGACTCCTGCATGTGTTAAGTGTGGTAGGGGCCACTCAGGGGTGTGTCGTGATGGCTCCACTAGTTGCTTCATGTGTGGCCAGAATGGTCATTTTATGAGAGAGTGTTCTAAGAGCAGATAGAGTAATGGTAATGGGGGAAATAGAGCCCAGTCTTCTTCAGTTGCTCCACCAGACCGAGATGCACCTAGAGGGGCTATTTCTGGTACTAGCGGAGGAACAAACCTCTTGTATGCTATCAATAGTCACCAAGAGCAAGAGGATTCGCCAGATGTTGTCACTGGTATGATCTATATCTTTGACTTTACTATTTATGCTTTGCTAGACCCAGGAGCGAGTTTATCTTTTGTAACTCCATATGTTGCTATGAATTTTGATGTTATTCCTAAGAAACTTAGTGAACCATTCAGTGTTTCTACACCTGTCGGTGAGTCTAATCTAGCAGAGAGAGTCTATCGTGATTGTCCCATTTCTATCAATCACAAGTGTACCATGGATAATTTAATTGAGTTAGACATGGTAGATTTTGATGTCATTCTTTGTATGGACTGGCTTCATGCTTGTTATGCCTTAGTTGATTGTAGAACTCAAGTTGTCAAGTTTAAGTTTCCAAATGAGCCAGTCTTAGAGTTGAAAAGTAGTTCAGCAGTGCCTAAGGGTCGTTTCATTTATTACCTTAAGGCAAGGAAGTTAGTTTCTAAGGAGTGTGTCTATCACTTAGTCTGAGTTAATGACTCGAGTATTGAGATACCTCTTATTCAGTCAGTTTCAGTAGTAAAAATTTTCCATAAGTCTTTCTAGATGATCTACCCGAAGTCCCTCTTGAGAGATAGATAGACTTCAGTATAGATATTATCCCAGATACTCGTCCTATATCTATTCCTACATATAGAATGGCACCAGCAGAGTTGAAATAGCTTAAAGAGCAGTTAAAGGATCTCTTAGATAAGGGCTTTATTCGACCAAGTGTCTCACCTTGGGGCACTCTGGTATTATTTGTGAGCAAGAAAGATAGTTCCCTTAGGATGTGTATAGATTACTGTCAGTTGAACAAGGTTACCATCAAGAACAAATATCCTCTCCCAAGGATTGATGATCTTTTCGATCAACTTCAGGGTGCCACCTGTTTCTATAAGATAGATCTCAGATCTGGCTACCATTAGTTAAGGGAAGGGAATGTGATATTCCCAAGACAGCATTCAAGACCCGTTATGGTCATTATGAGTTTTTGATCAGTTGTTCGGTTTAACTAATGCACCTGCAGCATTCATGGACCTTACGAATAGAGTTTTCAAACCTTATTTAGATATGTTTGTTATCATCTTCATTAATGACATACTAATCTATTTGAGGAATGAAGAAGATCATGTTAGCCATCTCAAAATAGTTTTTTAGACTTTGAAGGATAGAGAGTTGTATGCCAAGTTCTCCAGGTGTGAGTTTTGTCTTGAGTCTGTGGCATTCTTAGGCTACATTGTGTCTGAAGAGGGAATTAAATTTGATACCCAGAAGATTGAGGCAGTGCAGAATTGGCCTAGACCCACATCTCCAACTGATATTAGGAGTTTCTTGGGATTAGCTGGCTATTATAGAAGGTTCGTAGAGGGGTTCTCATCTATTTCATCCCCTTTGACTAAGTTAACTTAAAAGGCAGTGAGGTTTCAATGGTCTGAAGCTTGTTAGAAAAGCTTTTAGGAATTGAAAAAGAGGTTGACTACTGCCCCAGTTTTGACCTAACCAGAAGGTACGCAAGGCTTTGTTGTCTATTGTGATGCATCTAGAGTTGGTTGGGTTGCTTGTTAATGCAGAATGACAACGTCATAGCTTATGCCTCCAAAAAGTTGAAAGTTCATGAGAAGAATTACCAGACCCATGACTTAGAGTTGGTTGTCATAGTATTTGCTTTAAAGATATGGCGTCATTATTTGTATCGTGTTCATGTTGATGTATTCACTGATCACAAGAGCCTTCAATATGTGTTCACTCAGAACTAGCTTAATCTCAGACAAAGGAGATGGTTAGAATTACTCAAGGATTATAACATGAGTATTCTTTACCACCCAAGTAAGACTAATGTTTTTTATGATGCTTTAAGCAGGTTGTATATGGGTAGTACTGCCCATGTTGAGGAGGAAAATAGAGTGTTAGCGAAAGATGTGCATAGACTTGCACGCTTAGGAGTCTGACTAATGGATTCCACAGAAGGAGGAGTAGTGGTGATGAATGGGGCTGAATCTTCATTAGTGTCAGAAGTGATAGAAAAGCAAGACCAAGATCCAATTTTTCTTGAATTAAAGGCAAATGTTCATAAATAAAAAGTTTTAGCTTTTGAATAAGAGGGAGATGGAGTATTGAGATATCAAGGTAGGTTGTGTGTACCAATGGTGGATGGACTCCAAGAGAGGATCATGGAAGAAGCTCATAGCTCCAGATATTCCATTCATCCTGGTTCCACAAAGATGTATTGTGATTTGAGAGAGGTGTATTGGTGGAATAGTATGAAGAAGGGCATTGCAGAATTTGTTGCTAAGTGCCCAAATTGCCAAAAAGTTAAAGTAGAGAACCAAAGGCCCAGTGGTTTGGCTCAGAATATAGAACTTTCGAAATGGAAGTGGGAGATGATTAATAAGGACTTTATCACAAATTTACCAAGGTCTCGCAGGAAGCATGATTCTATTTCGGTGATTGTCGACAGAATGACAAAATCAGGCCACTTTTTGCCGGTTAAGACTACTCATTCGGCAGAAGATTATGCTAAGTTGTATCTTCAAGAGGTGGTAAGACTTCATGGGGTTCCAGTCTCCATTTTTTCAGACAGAGGTGCGCAATTTACTGCACAATTTTGGAAGTCATTCCAAAAAGGCTTGGGTTCAAAGGTGAACTTAAGTACTGCCTTTCATCCTTAGATAGATGGGAAAGTAGAGTTTACTATTCATACCTTAGAAGATATGTTGAGGTATTGTGTGATTGATTTCAAAGGGAACTGGGATGATCACCTACCTCTCATTGAGTTTGCTTACAACAATAGTTACCACTCGAGCATCCAAATGGCTCCTTATGAAGCTCTTTATGGGAGAAGATGAACATATACTATTGGAAGGTTTAAAGTTTGTGAAGAAGGATTGATAGGACCAGATTTGGTTCATCAAGCTATGGAGAAGGTGAAAGTGATTCAAGAGAGGTTGAAAACAGCACAGAGTCATTAGAAATCCTACACTGATGTTAAGAGAAGGGAGTTAGAGTTTGAAGTAGATGATTGGTTATATCTTAAAGTTTCACTCATGAAAGGAGTTATGAGATTTGGTAAGAAGGGGAAACTTAGTCCCTGGTATATTGGCCCTTACAGAATATCATAAAGGGTAAGTAATGTAGCTTATGAGTTGGACCTACCACAAGAGTTAGCCGCGGCTCATCCGGTGTTTCACATCTCTATGTTAAAGAAGTGCATAGGCGATCCTTCATTGATCATACCAACTAAAGATATTGGGATCAAGGATAGTTTATCTTATGAAGAGATTTCGGTCCAAATTCGAGATCGTCAAGTTTGCAAGTTGAGAAGAAATGAGGTAGCATCAGTCAAAGTCCTTTGGAGGAAAAAATTTGTTGAAGAAGTTACTTGGGAAGCTGATGAGGATATAAATAAGAGATATCCACATCTCTTCGAATCCGGAGAAGTTCCGAATTAAGGTACTAATCCTTTCTTAGCATTTATTTATAAGTTGGCATGTTGTTTTGCATTTGCTTGTAGGTGCTTGAACTGAATGTTGCATGTACCCTTAGCTTAGTAAGATTAATCTTATTCAAGGAAAAACGTTCTCAAGGGGGTGATATTGTAAGATCTCGTAATTTGAAATAACTAGGAAGAAGCTAATAATTGGAAATAGTCATTTTTGGAAAGAATAAAAATCTGGAAATTTTGTTAAGTTAGAATGAGTTGAGTTTTGGTCAACTTCAATCCGCCATAACTTCTATCTAAGGAAGAGTTAGGTGTACTTCCAGATATGGTAGGAAATCTCTTGGAATGATCTTTCCAACGTCGACAAGTTTGCACGATTCTGAGTTCGTATGAGAGAGTTATGCCCTTTAGAAGTTGGGTTGTACAAATAAGAAAAGTCTAAAAACCGGATTTTAGAAGGGTAGTTTGGTATTTTCCTTACCCAACTTAATTAATTCATTTTTAGGAGTTTAATTAGGGTAAAGTAAGATTTTAGTCAATTTAGAAAAAAGTGAATTTTACGTTAGGGCTTGGAAAAAGAAGAAAAGAAAGCAAGATTCGTCAAGTTTAGCTTGTGGATTTCGTCAAGGGATGATCCCTACGAGGTATGTGAGATAACATAGCGTTGGTTTAGTTCACCCACACGCCAATCATGATTCAATTCACCAAAATATGTTTGATTTGAAAGTAAATCCTTTGAGTTCTTGAAGAAATTTGTTTGAATTCTTGTGGGTTGTTTTGTTAAAGTTTCTTGCGCTTTGATTCATGTTTCTGGGTGTAATTTCAGTTTTAATGTAGTATATATTGAGGGTATAAATGATTCTAAGTGTTTGGGGAAAGAAGCATTGAAGTTTAGAAGGTTTAGAGATGAAAAACGAGCAAGAAAAGTCGGAGTTCACCTGGGTAGGGGATTAGGCCGTCGCGCCTCTCAGAGCCTTATAAGAGGCTCTCTGAAGTTTGACATCTAGGGCACCATGCCAGCTAGAGCGCCCCAAGTCAGTCTCTGAACTTTGAGGGCTCCTCTCAGAGCACCAGGGACGCCAGTTCTCCCCATTCGTTCCCCACCTTTTAGTACTTGTTCCTTAGCAATGTACCTATCTTTTCTAGTTGATTCCAACACTCTAAGGTACATCTAAACATCATGAAATCATCCATAAACCTGAGATCATGAACCTTGAATCCATAATCCAATTCAAGGAAAGTTATGATCAAAGTCAAGAAAAGTAAGAGTCAAGTCAAGAGAAGTTTATAAAGTTTTCAAAAGTCATTCACAAACATTTTAACTTTGTTTAATGACTTAAGTTTCAAGTTAAGGAAAGAGTAAAGAGTTGAGTTCATTTCTTCAAAAGAAGTATATCGGGACTATGTACTCCCAAAGAGTAAAATGTTTTCACTTTTAAACAAGAAAGGAAACCTTGATTTCCAAAGAGCCTCTGAGCTAGTTTTCAGAAAAGAGTAATCGCTTTCTAAATGAAGCAAGAGAGGAAACTATGATTTCCAAGATAGCCTTTGAGCTAAGTTTTTGAGAAATTATCTCAAATCACAGAAAGAAGTATGGTTTTAAACATAAGAGCTAATATCACATTTTTGGAAGTAGTATTGGCCGCCGATATGGGTGAGAGTTCAGACAACTCACAGCCCCCATAAACCATGTAGCCATCATGGGTAGAAAAAGGTCATACTTTTTAGATGATTACTTTAGTGCTTTTAGCATAGACTACTGGATCCAGTTAGTAGTTCAGGTTCTATACCCTCGGCAAGGTATAGGACGGCCCTGGCACCGTTAGGTAAAATGATGTATCATCACAATAGCTCTTACTTGATGGTTGTCGGTTAGAGAAACTCCCACAAAAGTAATTGTATTTTTAAATACACAGTTTATTTTTATTTTTACATACATCTCAGAGTTATATGTATCTTTGCATACACACAGAGTTGACATCATGTTTTAAACAGCTTTTCTTTATATTGCACTTGTTTTAAACTGCTTTTTATTGAAATAAGTTCAGTTATGTTGAGTTGTGTTGAGTCAGGTAAGTTCTTCAGATTCTTTTCTAGCCTATGTTGTGTTTATCATTCCAACTCGCATACTCGTACATTCAATGTACTGATGCCAGTTGGCCTACATCTTATCATGATGCAGAAACAGGTAACTAGGATAGGCATCAAGTGCATCGTTGATCCAGAGAGCACTCCAGAGTCAGTTGGTGAGCCTCCTTGCATTCTGGAGGACTCATTTTTATTGCTTTCACTTATTTTATTAGTTCATTAGGATGTCGTGGGGTTTTTCCCGACATCCATCTCAGGTATTTTAAAGGCTTCATAGACAGTCACTTGTTAGTTCCTTAGTCTTTGCATTGTCATTATCTTATGTTAAGACTTGAGTTTTCCTTAATGGACAAGTTGAATGTTACATTATAACATTCCAGTATATTACATAGACTTGTCTTTGTTGAATTAAGTCTTTCGTACAGTAAGTAAGACAGGCCAAGGGTTCACTTGGGGCCAGCAATGGTTCTCGAGTGATAATCCCGCCCAGGGTGTAGGCTCGGGGCCTGACATGAGCCATGACATATGAAATTGTAGGTCAATGTTTTCTTTCAAATGACACCAATTTTGTATCATTTAATGTTTAAAGTAAAGCATTATGACCCTTTTACCAAAGACTACTGTAGTGTAAATAAGAGAAACTTCGAATGTTCATAATTTTGGCTTTAGATTTTAGTTTTGGGTATAGAAAAATTCTATCTCATGGTCCATACCTCATTTGTACTTATAAATACCTATAATTACCCATTCGAACTAACACCCCCAAAAAAATTTGGTTAAAAAACAATGGGTGCCTCTCTTGAAGGCAAACAATGTTTACTACCATATCTTTTAGTAGGTAATGAATTAGGTGAGCCATGACATACTAAATTATAGGTCAATTAGTTTTCTTTAAAATGCCACCAAACTTGTATCATTTAATGTTGAAAGTAAAGAATTATGACCATTTTACCAAAAACTAGTGTAGTATGAATAAGAGAATCTTCGAACGTTCATAATTTTGGCTTTAGATGTTAGTTTCGGGTATAGAAAAACTATATTTCACGGTCCATACCTCATTCAAACTTATAAATACCTATAATTACCCAATCGAACCAACACACTTAATTTATTAAATCATCTCAAACACCCACAAAAAAGTTGGGTAAAAAAAATACATGTAATCAATGTGTGCCTTTCTTGAACGCAAACAATGTTTACTACCATATCTTTTAGTACGTAATGAATTAGGTGAGCCATGACATATGAAATTGTAGGTCAATTAGTTTTCTTTCTAGTGCCACCAATTTTGTATCATTTAATGTTTAAAGTAAAGCATTATGACAATTTTACCAGAGACTAGTGTAATGTGAATAAGAGAATCTTCGAATGTTCATAATTTTGGCTTAGATGTTAGTTTCGGGTATAGAAAAACTCTATTTCGCGGTTCATAGCTCATTTAAACTTATAAATACCTATAATTACCCATTCGCACTAATACACATAATTTATTAAATCATCACAAACACCCACGAAAAATTTAGGCAAAAATACTTTATGCAATCAATGTGTTCCTCTCTTGAAGGCGAACAATGTTTACTACCATATCTTTTAGTACGTAATGAATTAGGTGAGCCATGAAATATGAAATTGTAGGTCAATGAGTTTTCATTCAAATGCCACCAAATTTTTAAAATTTAATGTTTAAAGTAAAGCATTATGACCATTTTACCAGAGACTAGTGAAGTGTAAATAAAAGAAACTTCAAATGTTAAATTTTTTGTCTTTAGATGTTATTTTCAGGTATAGAAAAAATCTATTTTACGGTTCATACCTCATTTAAACTTATAAATACCTATAAATACCCATTCAAACTAACACATAATTTATTAAATTATCACAAACACCCACAAAAAAAATTAGGTAAAAAAACTATATGCAATCAATGTGTACCTCTCTTGAAGGCAAACAATGTTTACTACCATATCTATTAGTACGTAATGAATTAGGTGAACCATCACATATGAAATTGTAGGTCAATGAGTTTTCAATCAAATTCCACCAATTTGTTTTGTCATTTAATGTTTAAAGTAAAGTATTATGACCATTTTACCAGAGACTAGCGTAGTGTAAATAAGAGAAACTTCAAACGTTCATAATTTTGGCTTTAGATGTTGGTTTCAGATATAGAAAAACTCTATTTCACGGTCCGTACCTCGTTCAAACTTATAAATACCTATAATTACTCATTCAAACTAAAGCACTTAATTTATAAAATCATCACAACGACCCACAAAATATTTTGGTCAAAAAACTACATGCAATCAATTTATGCCTCTCTTGAAGGAAAATAATGTTTACTACCATATCATTTAGTACTTAATGAATTAGGTGAGCCATGACATATGAAATTGTAGGTCAATGAGTTTTCTTTCAAATGCCACATTTTATGTATCGTTTAATGTTGAAAGTAAAGCATTATACCATTTTACCAGAGACTAGTGTAGTGTGAATAAAAGAAACTTCGAACATTCATAATTTTGGCTTTAGATGTTAGTTTTGGGTATAGAAAAACTCTATTTCACTGTCCATACCTCATTTGAAGTTATAAATACCTCTAATTACCCATTAGAACTAACACACATAATTTTTTAAATCATCACAAATACCGTCAAAAAAATTTGGTCAAAAAAATACGTGCAATCAATGTGTGCCTCTCTTGAAGGCAAACAATGTTTTCTACCATATCTTTCAGCATGTAATGAATTAGGTGAGCCATGACATATGAAATTGTAGGTCAATAAGTTTTCTTTCAAATGCCACCAATTTTGTATCATTTAATGTTTAAAGTAAAGCAGTATGACCATTTTACCAGAGACTAGTGTAGTGTAAATTAGATAAACTTTGAACGTTCATAATTTTTGCTTTAGATGTTAGTTTCGGGTATAGAAAAACTCTATTTCACGGTCCATACCTCAGTTGAACGTATAAATACCTATAATTTCCCATTCGGACTAACACACATAATTTATTAAATCATCACAAACACCCACACAAAAAATTTTGGTTAAAAAGCTACATCCAATCAATGTGTGCTACTCTTGAAGGCAAGTAATATTTACTACCATATCCTTTAGTACGTAATGAACTAGGTGAGCCATGACATATGAAATTGTAGGTCAATGAGTGTTCATTCAAATGCCACTAATTTTGTATCATGTAATATTTAAAGTAAAACATTATGATGATTTTACCAGAGAATAGTGTAGTGTAAATAAGAGAAACTTTGAACGTTCATAATTTTGACTTTAGATGTTAGTATCAGGTATAGAAAAACTCTATTTCACGGTCCATACCTCATTTGAACTTACATGTCACGCCCCAGGACTACACCCCAAAAGTGGCTGGCACTCAAGAACCATTGTTGGCCCCAAGCGAACCCTTGGTCTGGCTTACTTACTATGTGGAAGAGTTAAACATAAGAAGTATAACTCATACAATAACTTAAAAAATAATATCTTAGCCAAAACGGCAACTCAAGTCTTAAAACATATACATATAAAATGAATAAGACTAGAGAACTAATATTATCTGTCTATGAAACCTTTAAATAAAGAGGGATGTCGGGACAAGACCCCCGATCATCCTAACAATGAAATACTGAAAGAAAATGATAAAAAGGAGTCCTCCAGAATGCAAGGAGGTTCATCAACAGACTATGAGTGCTCAACTAGATCAATGAGGCACTGGATGCTGATCCTGGTTACCTGCATTTGCATCATAAGATGATGCAGGCCAACTGGCATCAGTACATTGAATGTACGAGTATGCGAGTTGGAATGCTAAACACAACTTAAGCTTGAAAAGAATCTGGAAGGAACACTTACCTTGGCTTTACTCAACTCCTGAACAACTTAACTCAATAAAAATCAATAAAACACATGCAATATATATAAAGCTTGTAAAACAGTGGAAAACAACTTAGTTCGTTAACGAAAATGCAATAACAAACTCAACTTTACTCATGTAATAAAGTAATATAGTTTATGTGGGAGTTTCTCTAACCGATAACCACCACTATGAGCCTAAGTGGTGATACAGTGTCTTGCCCATGCAGCCAGAACTTTCCTATACTTTGCCGTCATATAGAACGCCTTAACTAAGTGGATCCACTAGTCTATGCTAAAAGCACATTTAAGGATTCATCTAAAAAGTATGATCATTTACTACCCATGATGACTACATGGTTTATGGAGACTTGAGTTAACATGAACTCGTATCCCCGTGTCGGTTCTCAATACTACTCCCAAAATATACTTAGCTCATATGTTTTTAAAACAAACTTCTCTCTTTGGTTTGAGATAATTACTCAAAACTTAGCCTAAAAGCTCTCTTGGAATCGATGTTCCCTTTCTTTCTTAAATGTGAAAACATTTTTAAAATCTTTGAGAATGCATAGTCCCCATATACTTCTTTGAAGAAACGAACTACAATCTTTACTATTTACTCTTTACTCTTTACTCAACTTGAACTTTAAGTCTTAAAACAAAGTTAAAATGTTTGTGAAAGACTTTTGAAAACTTTATAAACTTCTCTTTGACTTGCTTCTTAACTTCTAGACTTGACTCTTAACTTTCCTTGAATTGAATTATGGATTCAAGGTTCATGATCTCATGTTTATGGATGATTTCATGATGTTTAGATGTACGTAAGAGTGTTGGAATCAACTAGAAAACATAGGTACATTGTTAAGGAACTAGTACGGAAAGTTGGGGAAGAAATGGGAAGAACTGGCGTCCCTGGAGCTCTGAGAGGTGCGGGGCGCCAGAGGGTGAATATCAGAGACAGTCCTGGGGAGCGTTTCCTGGTGCGGCACCCCAAGGGTGAAACTTCAAAGAGCCTTTTGGGGGGCACTGGCTGCCGCGACGCCCCACCCCTTTCCCCAAGTGTTTGACGACTTTTTTTCTCCATTTTTCATCTCAAAACCATCTACACTGAATTGATTCTTTGCCCAAACACTTAAAATCATTTATACCCTCAATATACATCATATCCTACTCAAAAAGACAGCTAAAAACATGAATCAATCTCAAAAAACTCCAACAACACAATCCACAAGGATTCAAACGAATTTCTTCAAGAATTCAAGGGATTTACTTTCGAATCTAATAACCTTTGCTGAATTGAATCATGATTGGAGCATGGGTGAACTAACCCATCGCTATGTGATCTCACATACCTCGTAGGTATCACCCCTTAACGAAATCCACAAGCTAAACTCGAATGTTCTTGACGATTCTTGATTTCTCTTCTCCTTTCTCCTCTTTTCTCTTTTCTCCAATCCCTAGCGTGAACTTCAACTTTTCTAAACTGACTAAAATCTGACTTTACCCCAAATAAACTCCTAAAAACGAATTAAAACAATTGGTAAGGAAAAAACTAAAATACCCTTCCAAAATCCGGATTAGACTTTCCTTATTCAAACAGCCCAACTTCCAAAGGGCATATCTCACTCATACAAACTCGGAATCGTGCAAACTCAGCTGCGTTGGAAAGACTATTCCAAGAGATTTCCTACCATATTTGGAAGTACACCTAAATCATCCTGAGCTAGGATTTATGGCCGTTTGAAGTTGACCAAAATTCAACTTATTCTAACTTGACAAAAATTCCAGATTTTCATTCTTTCCAAAAACGACTATTTCCAATTATTAACTCCTTCCTAGTTATTTCAATTTGCGAGATGTTACAATACCTTTCCCTTGGGAAAATTCTTCCTCAAATGAGATTACTCTTACTAGGCTAAGGGTGTAACAAGCAAATTTCAGCCAAAACACCCAATCAAGCAATGCAATTACAACATGCTAACTTACAAATAAAAAGCCCAGAAAAGTATTAGCACCTTAATTTGGAACTTCTCCGGATTCGAAGAGATGTGGATATCACTTCTTCATATCCTCCTCAACTTCCCAAGTAGCTTCCTCAACAAATTGGTTCCTCCAAAGGACTTTGACTGATACTACCTCTTTTATTCTTAACTTGTGAACTTGGCGATCTAAAATCTGAATAGGAATCTTCTCATAAGACAAGCTATCCTTGATACCAATATCTTCGGTTGGTATGATCAATGAAGTATCGCCCATGCATTTCTTTAACATGGAGATGTGAAATACCGGATGAACCGCATCTAACTCTTGTGGTAGCTCCAATTCATAGGCTACTTTGCCAATCCTCTTGGCTATTCGATAAGGTCCAATATACCGGGGGCAAAGTTTCCCCTTCTTACCAAATATAATTACTCCCTTCATGAGTGAAACCTTTAAATACACCCAATAATCAACTTCAAACTCTAACTCCTTTCTCCTAACATTAGTGTAGGATTTCTGACGACTCTGCGCCGTCTTCATCCTCTCTTGAATCACTTTTACCTTCTCCATAGCTTGATGAACTAAATCTGGTCCTATCAACCCAGCTTCACCAACTTCAAATCATCCAATATGAGATCTGCATCTTCTCCCATAAAGAGCTTCATAAGGAGTCATTTGGATGCTAGAGTGGTAACTATTGTTGTAAGCAAACTCGATGAGAGGTAGGTGATCATCCCAATTACCTTTAAAATCGATCACGCACACCCTCAATATATCCACTAAGATTTGAATAGTGCGCTATGCTTGCCCATCAATCTGAGGATGAAATGTGGTACTTAAGTTCACCTTTGAACCCAAGCCTTTTTGGAATGACTTCCAAAACTGTGCAGTAAATTGTGCACCTCGGTCTGAAATAATGGAGACCGGAACCCCATGAAGTCTTACCACCTCTTGAAGATACAACTTAGCATAATCTTCTGCTGAATGAGTAGTTTTTACCGATAAAAAGTGGGCTGATTTTGTCACTCTGTCGACAATCACCCAAATAGAATCATGTTGCCTGCGAGACCTTGGTAAACTTGTGATGAAATCCATATTAATCATCTCCCACTTCCATTCCGGAAGTTCTATATTCTGAGCCAAACCACTGGGCCTTTGATGCTCTACTTTAACTTGTTGGCAATTCTGGCACTTAGCAACAAATTCAGCAATGCCCTTCTTCATACTACTCCACCAATACACTTCTCTCAAATCACGATACATCTTTATGGAACTCAGATGAATTGAATATCTAGAGCTATGAACTTCCTCCATGATCCTATCTTGGAGTCCATCCACCATTGGTACACACAATCTACCTTGATATCTCAAAACGCCATCTCCCCCTTTTTCAAAAGCTAATACTTTTCGCTTATGAACATTTGCCTTCAATTCAAGAAAAATTGGGTCTTGGTCTTGCTTTTCTTTCACTTCTGACACTAATGATGATTCAGCCCCATTCATTACCACTACTCCTCCTTCTGTGGAATCCATTAGTCGGACTCCTAAGCGTGCAAGTCTATGCACATCTTTTGCTAACTCTCTCTTTTCTTCCTCAACATGGGCGGTAATACCCATAGACAACCTGCTTAAAGCATCAGCAACAACATTAGCCTTAACTTGGTGATAAAGAATACTCATGTCATAATCCTTGAGTAATTCTTAACAACCTCATTTGTTTGAGATTAAGCTCTTTCTGAGTGAACATGTACTGAAGGCTTTTGTGATCAGTGAATACATCAACATGAACACCATACAAATAATGATACCATATCTTCAAAGCAAATACTACAACAGCCAACTCTAAGTCATGGGTTGGGTAATTCTTCTCATGAACTTTCAACTGTCTTGAGGAATAAGCTATAACCTTGCCATTTTGCATTAATACGCAACCCAAACAAACTCTAGATGCATCACAATACACCACAAAACCTTGAGTACCTTCTGGTAAAGTCAAAACTGGGGCAGTAGTCAACATCTTTTTCAATTCCTGGAAGCTTTTCTCACAAGTTTCAGACCATTGAAATTTCACTGTCTTCTAAGTTAACTTGGTCAAAGGGGATGAAATGGATGAGAACCCTCTATGAACCTTCTATAATAGCCATCCAAACCCAAGAAACGCCTAATGTCAGTTTGAGAAGTGGGTCTACACCAATTCTGCACTGCTTCTATTTTCTGAGTATCAACTTTAATTCCCTCTCCAGACATAGTGTGGCCTAAGAATGCCACAAACTCGAGCCAAAACTCGCACTTAGAGAACTTGGCATACAACTCTCTATCTTTTAAAGTCTGGAGAACTATTGTGAGATGGCTAGCATGATCTTCTTCATTCCTTTAATAGATTAGTATGTCATCAATGAAGACGATAACAAACATATCTAAATAAGGTTTGAATACTCTATTCATAAGGTCCATGAATGTTGCAGGCGCATTGGTCAAACCAAAGGACATAACTAGAAACTCATAATGACCATAACGGGTCATGAATGTTGTCTTGGGAATATCACATTCCCTTACTTTCAACTGATGGTAGCCTGATCTAAGATTTATCTTAGAGAAACAAGTAGCACCCTGAAGCTAATCGAAAAGATCATTAATTCTTGGAAGAGGATACTTGTTCTTGATGGTAACCTTGTTCAACTGGCGGTAATCTATACACATCCTAAGGGAACCATCTTTCTTTCTCACAAATAAGACCGGAGCGCCCCAAGGTGAGACGCTTGGTCGAATAAAACCCTTATCTAGGAGATCTTTTCACTTCTCTTTAAGCTCTTTCAACTCTGTTAGTGCCATTCTATATGGCGGAATAGATATAGGACGAGTATCTAGAAGAATGTTTATACCGAAGTCTATTTCTCTCTCATGAGGGACTCCAGGTAAGTCATTTGGAAAGACATCTAGAAACTCTTTTACTACTGCAACTGACTGAATAGGAGATATCTCAACACTAGAGTCATTAACTCGGACTAAGTGATAGACACACCCCTTGGAAAATAACTTTCTTGCCTTAAGGTACGAAATGAAACGACCCGTAGGCACTGCTAAACTACTTTTCCACTCTAAGGTTGGCTCATTAGGAATTTGGAACCTAACGACTCGAGTTCTACAATCAATGGAGGCATAACAGGCATGAAGTCAGTCCATACCTAGAATGACATCAAAATCTACCATGTCTAACTCAATTAAATCAGCCATGATGTCTTTGTGATTTATGGAAATAACACAATCACGATATACTCGCTCAGCTAGAATAGACTCCCCAAAATTATTTGCAACATAAAGGGTTACAAAAGATAAACTTGCTCTTGGGTCTAGCAAAGCATAAACATCAATAGTAAAGACTTTGATCATACCAGTTACAACATCTGGAGAGTTCTCTTGCTCTTGGCGACTAGTGATCGCATAAAGACGGTTTGCTTCTGTAACACCCCGTATCCGAAATAGACCAAAAATATAGATTTTGAGAAGTTGCAGGTGCAACCCACAGTTGCCACCCACGGACCGTAGGTCAGACCACAGCTTGTGTTGGTGGTCCGTGGTTCACCACTACAACCCCTCCCCAAACCCAGCTCAGAAAATCGGCTAAGTCTCGACCCACGGTCGGTAGACCAGACCACGGTCTGTGGTCTGTGTCTGTCGATCTTGGCCCCCTTTACGCAGCCTCTGACGCGAAAAATGGCCGACCAGCACAGACCGTCATTCGAACCATGGTCTGTAGATCTGATCGTTGGTGAAGGTCATCAGCCAATTAGGGGGGAATTGCTGATTGGGTCAACTTCAAATGGTCATCACTCCCAGCACAAAAGTAATTATGTATCCCATTAACTATGATATGATAGATAATTGAATCCTCTTTCCAACGCCACCAAGTTTGCTAAAATCCGACCTCCGAGTAAAACGTTATGCTCATTTTAGTGAAGCCATGTCGGGCAGACTTGACCTACGACCCCAACCTACGGACAGTAGGTCCCGTCCGTCGGTCACTCCGACAGCATTTAAGTCAGGGGTATGTTGGTATTTTTCTATTTCATTTAACCTCTAAGCTACGTTATTTAGACCCTAAATTATGAGGTTTTAGTCAGTTTAAGCCTAGAAACATAACTAGAACTTACCTTAGTCAAAATCATTAATCAAAACTTAGAAAATTAGAAGCGTAAGAAGAGAAAGAGGCAACCAACCTTAGTTCAAGAACGCAACAAGTTTCCTCCAGTTCCGACCCTGAAATCGAAGGATTTCTCCGTGGAATTTGTCACCAGGTATGTGAGATTTCACTAGTGGGTTCCTTTCGCCCATTAGGTCCCTAGATTTCAGTTAGATTCTTGATTCCCTATTATTAACTAGACCTAGGGTTTCTAGAACTTAGCAGATTATCATGAATTAGTTATTTACATATTCTGCATTAGATTATCATGGTATTACTTCGTTTCTTGCATGAATTTCAGAACCCTAGCTATGTAGTTCCTTAGTTCTTGAATTACACATGCTAGGTCAGATATTTCAGTTATACATGCCTCAGTTATTAATGCATCAATATCAGTTTAATTGTTGCATTTTCAGTTTGTATGTTCAGTTTGAGCTATCTAGCAACTTACATAAATTCAGTCATAATGTGTTAATTACTCAATCCATTGGGAGTAGCATAATACTGAGTTGGACTAGGGTTCAGCGTACCCATATAGTACCAGAACTACGACCCACGTAGGTTGTAAGTCCCCTATGTGGGCATCATTTTAGTGATCAGGCCAGCATGCCTCTATACCTCTGGCAGGGTATATTGGATCCTTTCGATGGGGCGTATACATTGGACTCCACATTAAGCTCATGTGGTTTTATTATCGGTTATTAGTAGCTCCCACAGTTCAGTCAGATTCCATTGCATTAACCATATTTTAGTACAGTCAATATTCAGTCTTAGCATGTTATAAATTGGTGATTGCATTCAGTTAGCTCAGTATCTTTATCATGTTCATATTATATGATTGTTTTATTGCTCTATTCAGTTATGATGTTATTTCATCTTTACTCTACCATGCATGCTCAGTACCTTTCAAGTACTGACGCATACGTGCGCTACATCTTCTCGTGATATAGGTTTAGGTTCTCAGCATCCAGATCATGCTTAGATCGGTTCCCGATCTTCAGTCAGCAGAATCAGTGGTGAGTCATCATTCTCTAAGGACAATAGTCACGAGTTTCTTTTCAGTATTTTTAGTCCTTTAGTTTCAGTTTTGCTAGACTTAGTTGGGGCATGTCCCAACATTTCTAGTCAGTTTAGAGGATATTTCAGACATAGTTAGATTCATCTTTGTATTTGAGTTTGATGTTCTTTTGTATTAAACTCTCATATCTGATATTCGGTTTTAGTATATGGGTATTCCCCATCTTTTCAGATTTACTTATTATTAGCTTCCACAATAGTTTTATTTCTCAGTATATTTTTAGTATGCTCATGATTATGCCAGCAGGGTTAGCTTGGTGTTACTTGTGGTCCTAGGTCTTGTGTCTGCATCCAGGAGGTAGCCTCGGGGCGTGAAAAACTTGGTATCAGAGCATTAGGATTAAGTGTCCTAGGATGTCTGAAAAACCGCACTAATTAGAGTCCTTTTCATGGGTGTGAAGTGCACCACATCTAATGAGAAGGAGGATACGAAGTGTTTTAGGAAAACCACTTTCTTGATATTCTTATCGTGCGTAAGGTATGATCTCTTTCTAATCCATCGATATGCGCTTAAGATTATGCCTCCTCGTAGAGCTTACGCATGGGATGCTAATGCATGCAATGCTAACACAATTTTCTAGTCCCAGACCATAAGTTTTCGAATGTAGAGTTTCGAAATGCCAATTCAGCTTTTGGCTCAGAGTATGACCAACCAGAACAATCAGCAGGTTCCAGTTCCTACTAATATAAATGATGGATCAGGGGAAGCTAGAGTATGAGATTTTGTAAGGATGAGTCCGCCTGAGATTTTAGGGTCACAAGTTGGTGAGGACCCACAAAACTTCATTGATGAGGTTAAGAAAATCTTTGGAGTGATGCAAGTGACTGGTAATGGTAGAGTTGAGTTGGCATCCTTCCAGCTTTAGGATGTGTCTTACATATGGTACACTAAGTGGAAAGATTTAGGGGTTACTTTATCTTTTGTGACTCCCTATATAGTAGTAATTTTATGTGTTAGTCCAGAAACTCTTTCAGAACCCTTCTCAGTCTCTACTCCAGTCGGTGACCCAGTTATAGCTAGACGGGTATACAGATATTACCCTGTCACAGTCTCTCAGAAAGTCGCCTCAGCAGACTTTGTAGAGTTAGAAATGGTAGACTTTGATGTCATTCTAGGCATGAATTGGTTACATTCTTGTTATGCCTCAGTAGACTATAGAACTAAGATTTTTCGTTTTCAGTTTCCAGACGAACCAATCTTAGAATGGAAGGGTAGTAGCTTAGCACCTATGGGTCAATTCATTTCTTACCTTAAGGCCAGAAAGATGATTTCTAAGGGTTATCTTTATCATCTAGATTGGGTGAAGGATTCAAGCTCTAAAACCCCAACTCTTGAGTCAGTTACAGTGGTTAATGAGTTCCCAGAAGTGTTTCCCGAAGATCTTCTCAAAGTTCCTCTCGAAAGGGAAATCGACTTTGGAATTGATCTCCTTCCAGATACCCATCATATTTCTATTCCTCCTTACAGAATGGCTTCAGCTGAGCTTAAGGAATTGAAAGAGCAATTGAAAGACCTTCTAAATAAGGGCTTCATCAGACCTAGTATTTCACCATGGGGTGCACCAGTGTTGTTTGTGAAAAAAAATGGTTCTCTCAGGATGTGCACTGACTATAGGCAGTTGAACAGAGTCACAATCAAGAATAAGTATCCCATCCCCAGGATTGATGACTTGTTTGACCAACTTTAGGGTGCTAGCCATATCTCAAAGATAGACCTCAGATATGGTTATCATCATGTTAGAGTCAGAGATAGTGACATTCTGAAAATAGCCTTCAGAGCTTGGTATAGTCATTATGAATTCATAGTTATGTCATTTGGACTAACCAATGCTCCTACAACTTTCATGGATTTGATGAACAAAGTGTTCAAGCAATACTTGAACTTGTTTGTTATCGTCTTTATTTATGATATCCTCATTTACTCTAGGAATGAGGAAGAACATGCGAGTCATTTGAGGGTTGTCCTGCAAACTCTCAAATATCACTAGTTATTTGCTAAGTTTAGCAAATGTGAGTTTTAGTTACAATATGTTGCTTTTCTTGGGCATATAGTATCCAGCGAAGGGATCTGAGTGGATTCTCAGAAAATAGAAGTAGTGAAACAATGGCCCAGACCTACCTCTCCTGCAGATATCAAAAGTTTCTTGGGTCTAACGAGTTATTACAGAAGGTTTGTGGAAGGATTTTCATCCATAGCCTCTCCATTGACTAAGTTGACTCAGAAAAAGGTGAAGTTTCAATGGTCAGATGATTGTGAGAAAAGCTTCGCAGAACTGAAAACCAGGTTGACTACAGCTCCTATTTTGACTCTACCAGAGGGTTCATACGGCTATGTTATGTATTGTGATGCATCCATAGTTGGCCTAGGTTGTGCGTTGATGCAGCGAGATAAGGTTATAGCTTATGCTTCTAGACAGCTTAAGGTGCATGAGAAGAACTATCCAACTCATGACCTCAAGCTTGTAGCAGTGGTGTTTGCACTCAAGATTTGGAGGCACTACTTGTATGGTGTTCACGTAGATGTGTTCACTGACCATAAGAGCCTTCAATATGTGTTTACCCAGAAAGAGTTGAATCTTCGCCAGAGGAGATGGCTTGAGTTCCTTAAGGATTATGATATGAGTGTGCATTACCATCCTGGTAAGGTGAATGTAGTAGCATATGCTCTTAGCAGACTATATATGGGTAGTGTAGCCTATGTTGAGGAAGAAAGGAAAGAAATAGCGAAGGATATTCACAGGCTTGCTCGCTTGGGAAGTCGCCTTATGAGCATATCAGATAATGGTGTCACAGTTCAGAATGGGTCAGAATCATCTTTGGTAGTAGAGGTTAAGGAAGATCAAGACAGTGATCCAATCTTGCTTGAGCTTAAGGGTTCAGTCCACAATCAGAGACTGGAGGTTTTCTCCCAAGGGGGAGATGGTGTACTTCACTATCAGGGTAGATTGTGTGTTCCTGATGTGGGTGAATTGAGACAGCATATCTCGCAGAAGCCCATAATTCCAGATATTCTATTCATCCAGACGCCACTAAGATGTACCGCAATCTTCGGGAGGTCTTTTGGTGGAATGGCATGAAGAGGGATATAGAGGACTTTGTGAGTAAGTGCCCCAACTACCAACAAGTGAAGGTAGAACATCAAAAACCAGGGGATATGACTCAAGAGATTGACATTCCTACTTGGAAGTGGGAAGTGATCAACATAGATTTCATTACAGGGTTACCTCGTACTCGCAGACAGCATGACTCCATTTGGGTGATAGTTGACAGAATAGCTAAGTCTTCTCGCTTTTTGGCGGTCAAGACTAGAGATTCGGTGGAGGACTATGCCAAGCTTTACATTAATGAAATAGTCAGGTTGCATGGGGTTCCTTCATCTATCATTTCAGTTAGAGGTTCTCAGTTTACCTCTCATTTCTGGAAGTCTTTTCAGAAGGGTCTTGGTACTCAGGTTAATCTTAGCACAGTATTTCATCCGCAGACAGATGGTCAGGCAAAGCGTACCATTCAGACCTTAGAGGAGATGTTGAGAGCTTGTGTGATTTATTTCAAGGGGAGTTGAGATGATCACCTTCCTCTCATTGAGTTCGCCTACAATAATAGTTACCATTCCAGCATTCAGATGGCCCCTTATGAGGTATTGTATGGGCGTAGATGTAGGTCTCCAGTTGGTTGGTTTTAAGTAGGTGAAGCAGCCTTGATAAGACCAGATTCAGTCCACGCTGCTATGGAGAAAGTGCAACTCATTAGAGATAGACTTAAGACTGCCAGAGTTACCAGAAGTCTTATGCAGATGTGAGAAGAAGGGAATTAGAATTCCAAGTTGATGAGTGGGTTTTCCCGAAAGTGTCACCTATGAAAGGGTTGATGAGATCTATCAAGAAAAGGAAGCTCAGTCCTAGATATGTAGGCCTTGACAATATTCTAAAGAGGATTGGTAAAGTGGCTTATGAGTTAGAGTTGCCAGCAGAATTAGCAGCAGTGCATCCAATTTTTCACATTTCACTTTTGAAGAAGTGTGTGGGTGACCCAGCATCCATAGTGCCATTAGAGAGTGTGACCGTGAAAGATAGTCTCTCATATGAGTATGTACCAGTTGAGATTCTTGATCGTCATGTTAGAAGGTTGAGAAAAAAAGAAGTCGCTTCAGTCAAAGTTTTGTGAAGGAGCCAGTACGTAGAGGGAGCTACTTGGGAAGCAGAAGCAGCCATGAAGTCCAAGTATCCTCACCTTTTTCCTTCCGATTCCATTCCAGTTTGAGGTAATAGTTCCTCTTCAGTTTTTCAGTTAATCATGCGCTAATTCAGTCTTAGTATTTTGTTCCTTCAGTCAGCCTTGCATTTTCAGCGTATTTGCATGTTCTTGGAACTCAGTTCAGTCAGAAATCAGTTTCTAGTACTTAGTGGTAGGGATTGCAGCTTCTTCCCTCCATACTCAGATAGTTTAGTATTTGAGGACGAATGGTCCCAAGGGGGAGATAATGTAACACCCCGTATCTGAAACAGACCAAAAATGCAGATTTTGAGAAGTTGCAGGTGCAACCCACATATGCCACCCACGGACCGTTGGTCATACCACTGCCCGTGCTGGTGGTCCGTAGTTCACCACTGCAACCCCTCCCCAAACCTAGCTCAAAAAATTGGCTAAGTCTTGACCCACGGACAGATCCACTGTTCGTAGGCCAGACTACGATCCATGGATCTTTTCCCCCTTTACACAACCTCTGACATGAACGATGGCCGACCAGCACGTACCATCGTTCGATCCACGATCTGTAGGTCTGATCATTGGTGAAGGTCAGCATCTAGTTAGGGGGAAATTGCTAATTGGGTCAACTTCAAATGGTAATCACCTCCAGCACAAAAGGAATTATGTGTACCATGACCTATTATATGATAGATAATTGAGTCCTCTTTCCAACGCCACCAAGTTTGCTAAAATCCGACCTCCGAGTAAAGAGTTATGCTCATTTTAGTGAAGCCATGTCGGGCAGACTTGACCTACGACCCCAACCTACGGACCGTCCGTCGGTCACTCCGATAGCAGTTAAGTCAGGGGTCTGTTGGTCTTTTCCTATTTTGTTTAACCCCTAAGCTACATCGTTTAGACCCTAAATTATGAGGTTTTAGTCAGTTTAAACCTAGAAATATAACTAGAACTTACCTTAGTCAAAATCATTAATCAAAACTAAGAAAATTAGGAGCGTAAGAAGAGAAAGAGGCGACCAACCCTAGTTAGAGAATGCAACAAGTTTCTTCCAGTTTCAACCCCGAAATCGAAGGATTTCTCTGTGAAATTCATCACCAAGTATGTGGGATTTCACTAGTGGGTTCCTTTCGCCCATTAGGTCCCTAGATTTCAGTCAGATTCTTGATTCCCTATTATTAACTAGACCTAGGGTTTCTAGAAATTCATCATATTATCATGAATTAGTTATTTACATGTTCCAAATTAGATTATCATGGTATTACTTCATTTCTTGCATGAATTTCATAACCCTAACTATGTAGTTCCTTAGTTCTTGAATTACACAATTTCAGTTATTCAGTTATACATGCCTCAATTATTAATGCATCAAAACAGTTTATATGTTGCATTCTTAATTTGCATGTTCAGTTTGAGCTATCCAGTAACTTACACAAATTCAATCATAATGTGTTAATTACTCAATCCATTGGGAGTAGCATAATACCAGGTTGGACTAGGGTTCAGCGTACACATATAGTCCCAGAACTACGAGCCATGTAGGTTATAAGTCCCCTCTGTGGGCATCATTTTAGTGATCACGCCAGCATGCCTCTATACCTCTGGCAAGGTATATTGGGTCCTTTTGATGGGGCGTATACATCGGACTCCACATTTAGCTCATGTGATTTTTTTATCGGTTATTAGTAGCTCCCACAGTTCAGTCAGATTCCATTGCATTGACCATATTTCAGTAAAGTCAGTATTCAGTTTTAGCATGTTATAAATTGGTCATTGCATTCAGTTAGCTCAGTATCTATATCATGTTCAGATTATATGATTGATTTATTGCTCTATTCAGTTATGATGTTATTTCAGCTTTACTCTATCCTGCATGCTCAGTACCTTTCAAGTACTGACGCATACGTGCGCTACATCTTCTCGTGATGTAGGTTCAGGTTCTTAGCATCCAGGATCACGCTTAGATCGATTCTCGATCTTCAGTCATCAGAATCAGTGGTGAGTCATCATTCTCCGAGGACAATAGTTATGAGTTTCTTTTCAGTATTTTTAGTCCTTTAGTTTTAGTTTTGCTAGACTTAGTTGGGGCATGTCCCAACATTTCTAGTCAGTTTAGAGGCTATTTTCAGACATAGTTAGATTCAGCTTAGTATTTGAGTTTGATTTTCTTTTGTAGTAAACTCTCAGATCTGATATTCGGTTTTAGTATATGGGTATTCCCCATATTTTTAGATTTACTTATTATTAGCTTTCGCGATAGTTTTATTTCTCAGTTTGTCTTTAGTATGCTCATGATTATGCCAGCAGGGTTAGCTTGGGGTCACTTGTGATCCTAGGTCCCGTGTTCGCATCCAGGGGGTAGCCTCGGGGCGTGAGAGCTTCTCCGCCAGTATCGAAAGTAGCTCCTCTTGGTGCAGCCCTGTCTGGTGGAGCAACTGATGAAGATTGGGCCCTATTGCCCTGATTTCCACTACCTGGCATGTTCTTAGGGAACTCTTTCATGAAGTGACCGTCTTGTCCACACTTGAAATAACTTGACTAGCCATCACGACACTTACCTTGGTGGGTTCTACTACACCTAGCACATGCAGGAGCCCAGTTACCTCCTTGTGGCACACTACCTTGAGGCTGCGCAGGTCTAGTTCTGAAGTTCTGCGAATTCTGACCATTATACTCACTTTTGTTTCTGGGTGCAGGTGCACTAGCATATGATGGTGCATGTCCTTTTTTCTTTTGCTAAAAGGACGAACGGTTCACATTACTTTTCTGCTGCCTAGACTCATTCCCAGTCTTAGCTTTCTTATTTCTGAATTATTCCTTATCCATCAGCTTCTCTTCTTTAACCGGCTGCACATAGACCATCAACCTTGATATATCCATGTCCTCAATTAGCATCGCAGCCCTGCCCACCTTGATTGATAGACGGGACAACCCAGCAACGAAAAAACTCATTCTACTCTTCATATCCGCAACCATCTTCGGAGCATAACGGGATAGTTGGGTGAACT
The DNA here is from genome assembly GCA_029582685.1 of Solanum piurae. NCBI lineage: Eukaryota > Viridiplantae > Streptophyta > Magnoliopsida > Solanales > Solanaceae > Solanum > Solanum piurae. Next base: position 16,348 of record JAJOOO010001279.1, on the reverse strand, counting down.
TTAACCCATACTCATGAACACTCAAGGAATCCTGCTTAAGGGTAAGAAATTCTCGTACCTTAGCCTATTTCAGTTTTCGGGGGAAGAAACGCCTCAAGAAGGCCTCCTCAAAACATGCCCAACTCGCAGGTGGTGCATCCTCAGCTCTACCCTTTTTCCACTGATCAAACCAAGTCCTTGCAAGATTCTTCAGTTGATATGTAGCTAGTTCAACTCGCTCAGTATCGACAACATGCATAACCTCAAATACCTTCTTCAGTTCCTCAACAAAACTCTCAGGATCCTCAGTAGTGCTTGAACCCGTGAAACTTGGAGGATTTATCCTCAAGAACTCTCGGATCCTCGAAGTATCAGTCACTTCCTGTCTAGATCATATTTGTTGCCCAACCTGATTAGTCACATCTTGACTTAGCATCCTTATTGCTTCCCTGAATTCATCATTAGTGACTTCCCCTTGAGGTTGCACTTCAGGTGCATTTGGTAACTCTTGCTCCTCAACATTACGCCTAGCAGGACGACCTCTGATAGCTCTTCATGGAGGCATGATTATCTGAAAACACGCGCAAGAACAAATTAGAAGGAAACTTTTTAGAGATCAAACTCTAACGCACGAAATGAGTGTGAAAGAAGTGAGAAATTTTCCTAAGTGTCGCAGCCTCCTAATTATAGATGTGGCTCATTTCACACCGATAACTAGGACTCTACAGACACGGCTTCATAGACTCCCTAGGACTCTAGGACTCTAGAACTTTGTGCTATGATGCTAAGTTTTTCACACCCCGGACGTGGCTGGCACTCGAGAACCATTGCTGGCCGAAGAGAACCCTTGGCCTGGCTTACTTACTCAGCGGAAAACTTAAACACAAGAAGTATAACTCATGTAATAACCTAAGTAATACTATCTTAGCCAAAATGGCAACTCAAGTTTTAAAATGTATAAATATGAAATGAATAAGACTAGAGAACTAATACTATATGTCTATGAAGCCTCTAAAACAAAAAGAGATGTCGGGACAAGACCCCCGATCATCCTAACAATGAAATATTGAAAGAAAATGATAAAAAGAAATCCTCTGAAATGCAAGGAGGCTCACCAACAGACTCTGAGTGCTCAACTGGATCAACAAGGCGCTGGATGATGATCCTGGTTACCTCTGTATGCATCATAAGACGATGCAAGCCAACTGGTATCAGTACATTGAATGTACGACTATGCGAGTTGGAATGCTAAACACAACTTAAGCTTGAAAAGAATCTAGAAGGAACACTTACCCTGGCTTTACTCAACTCCTGAACAACTTAACTCAATATAAAGCAATAAAACACATGCAATAAATATAAAGCTTGTAAAACAGTGGAAAACAACTTAGTTCGTTAAAGAAAATGCAATAACAAACTCAACTTTACTCATTTAATAAAGTAATATAGTTTCTGTGGGAATTTTTCTAATTGACAACCACCACTATGAGCCTAAGTGGTGATACAGCATCTTGCCCACGCTGCCAGAACTGTCCTATACTTTGTCGTCATATAGAACGCCTTAACTAAGTGGATCCACTAGTCTATGCTAAAAGCAAACTTAAGGATTCATCTAAAAAGTATGATCTTTTACTACCCATGATGGCTACATGATTTATGGAGACTTGAGTTAATATGAACTCAATTCCCCATATCGGTGCTCAATGATACTCCCAAAATATACTTAGCTCATATGTTTTTAAAACAAACTTGTTTCTTTGGTTTGAGATAATTACTCAAAACTTAGCTTAAAAGCTCTCTTGGAATTGATGTTCCCTTTCTTGCTCAAATGTGAAAACATAATACATAGTCCCCATATAATTCTTTGAAGAAATGAACTTCAATCTTTACTCTTTACTCTTTACTCAGCTTGAACTGTAAGTGTTAAAACAAAGTTAAAACGTTTGTGAAAGACTTTTGAAAACTTTATAAACTTCTCTTTGACTTGCTTCTTAATTTCTAGACTTGACTCTTAACTTCCCTTGAATTGAATTATGGATTCAAGGTTCATGATATCATGTTTATGGATGATTTCATGATGTTTAGATGTACTTAAAAGTGTTGGAATCAACTAGAAAACATAGGTACATTGTTAAGGAACTAGTACGGAAAGTTGAGGAAGAAATGGGAAGAAATGGGAAGAACTGGCGTCCCTGGCGTTCTGAGAGGTGCGGGGCGACAGATGGTGAAGATCAGAGACAGTACTGGGGAGCGCTGGCTGGTGCGGCGCCCCAAGGGTGATACTTCAGAGAGCCTTTTGGGGGGCGCTGGCTGGCGCAATTCCCCACCCATTTCCCCAGGTGTTTGACGACTTTTCTTCTTCGTTTTTCATCTCTAAACCCTCTAAACTCAATTGGTTCTTTCCCCAAACACTTAGAATAATATATACCCTCAATATACATCATATCCTACTCGAAAACACAACCACAAACATGAATCAATCTCAAGAAAACTCCAACAACACAACCCACAAGGATTCAAACGAACTTCATCAAGAATTCAAGGGATTTACTTTCGAATCTAACAAACTTTGCTGAATTGAGTCATGATTGGCGCATGGGTGAACTAACCTATCACTATGTGATCTCACATACCTCATAGGGATCACCCCTTGACGAAATCCACAAGCTAAACTCCAACGTTCTTGACGATTCTTGATTTCTCTTCTCCTTTCTCCTCTTTTCTCTTTTCTCATTTCTCCAAGCCCTACCAAGAACTTTAACTTTTCTAAACTGACTAAAATTTGACTTTACTCCAATTAAACTCCTAAAAACGAATTAAAACAATTGGTAAGTAAACGACTAAAATACCCTTCTAAAATCCGGATTAGACTTTCCTTATTTAAAGAGCCCAACTTCCAAAGGGAATATCTCACTCATACGAACTCGGAATAGCACAAACTCGGCGGCGTTGGAAATATTATTCCAAGAACTTTCCTACCATATCTTGAAGTACACCAAACTCATCATGAGATAGGAGTTATGGCCGTTTGAAGTTAACGAAAACTCAAATTATTCTAACTTAACAAAATTTCCAGATTTTCATTCTTTCCAAAAATGACTATTTCCAATTATTAACTCCTTCCTAGTTATTTCAATTTTCGAGATGTTACATTATATACACCAATAATTACCCATTCGAACTAACACACATAATTTATTAAATCATCACAAACACCCACAAAAAAATTTTGTCAAAAAACTACATGCAATCAATGTGTGCCTCTCTTGAAGGCAAACAATGTTTACAACCATATCTTTCAGTACGTAATGAATTAGGTGAGCCATGACATATGAAATTGTAGGTCAATGAGTTTTATTTCAAATGCCACCAATTTTTTATCATTTAATGTTGAAAGTAAAGCATTATGACCATTTTACCAGACTATAGTGTAGGGTGAATGAGAGAAACTTCGAACGTTCATAATTTTGGCTTTAGATGTTAGTTTCAGGTATAGAAAAACTCTATTTCACGGTCCATACCTCACTTGAACTTGTAAATACCTATAATTACCCATTCTAACTAACACACATAATTTATTAAATCATCACAAACACCCACAAAAAAGTTTGGTCAAGAAACTACATGCAATCAATGTGTACCTCTCTTGAAGGCAAACAATTTTTACTACCATATCTTTTAGTACGTAATGAATTAAGTGAGCCATGACATAAGGAATTGTAGTTCAATGAGTTTTCTTTCAAATGCCACCAATTTTGTATCATTTAATGTTGAAAGTAAAGAATTATGACCATTTTACCAGAGACTAGTGTAGTGTGAATAAGAAAAACTTTGAACGTTCATATGTTAGTTTTGGTTATAGAAAAACCCTATTTAACGGTCCATACCTCATTTGAACTTATAAATACCTATAATTATCCATTCGCACTAACACACAGACTTAATTAAATCATCATAAAAACCCACAAATAGTTTTTTCAAAAAACTACATGCAATCAATGTGTGCCTCTCTTGAAGGCAAACAATGTTTACTACCATATCTTTTAGTACGTAATGAATTAGGTGAGCCATGACATATGAAATTGTAGGTCAATGAATTTTCTTTCAAATGACACCAATTTTGTATTATTTAATGTTGAAGGTAAAGCATTATGACCATTTTACTATAGACTAGAGTAGTGTGAATAACAGAAACTTCGAACGTTTAATTTTGACTTTAGATGTTAGTTTCGGGTATAGAAAACCTCTATTTCAAGGTCCATACCACATTTGAACTTATAAATACATATAATTACCCATTCGCACTAACAAACATAATTTATTAAATCATCACAAACACCCACAAAAAAATTTGGTCAAAAAACTACATGCAATCAATGTGTACCTCTCTTGAAGGTAAACAATGTTTACAATCATATATATTAGTACGTAATGAATTAGGCGAGCCATGACATATGAAATTGTATCTCAATGAGTTTTCTTTCAAATGCCACCAATTTTGTATCATCTTATATTTAAAGTAAAGCATTATGACCATTTTACCAGAGACTAGTGTAGTGTAAATAAGAGAAACTTCAAACGTTCATAATTTTGGCTTTAGATGTTAGTTTCAGGTATAGACAAACTCTATTTCACTGTCCGTACCTCATTTGAACTTATAAATACCTATAATTACCCATTCGCACTAACACACATATTTTATTAAATTATCAGCAACACCCACAAAAGTTTTGGTTAAAAAACAACGTGCAATCAATGTGTGCCTCTCTTAAAGGCAAATAATGTTTACTACCATATCTTTTAGTACGTAATGAATTAGGTAAACCATGACATATGAAACTGTAGGTCAATGAGTTTTCTTTCAAATTCCACCAATTTTGTATCATTTAATGTTGAAAGTAAATAATTATGACCATTTTACCAGAGACTATTGTAGTGTGATTAAGAAAAACTTTGAACGTTCATATGTTAGTTTTGGTTATAGAAAAACTCTATTTAACGGTCCATACCTCATTTGAACTTATAAATACCTATAATTACCCATTCGCACTAACACACAGACTTAATTAAATCATCACAAAAACCCACAAATAGTTTTTGGTCAAAAAACTACATGCAATCAATGTGTGCCTCTCTTGAAGGCAAACAATGTTTACTACCATATCTTTTAGTACGTAATGAATTAGGTGAGCCATGACATATGAAATTATAGGTCCATGAGTTTTCTTTCAAATGACACCAATTTTGTATTATTTAATGTTGAAAGTAAAGCATTATGACCATTTTACTATAGACTAGAGTAGTGTGAATAACAGAAACTTCGAACGTTTAATTTTGACTTTAGATGTTAGTTTCGGGTACAGAAAACCTCTATTTCAAGGTCCATACCACATTTGAACTTATAAATACCTATAATTACCCATTCGCACTAACACACATAATTTATTAAATCATGACAAACAGCCACAAAAAATTTTGGTCAAAACACTACAAGCAATTAATGTGTGCCTCTCTTGAAGGCAAACAATGTTTATTACCATATTTATTAGTACGTAATGAATTAGGTGAGCCATGACATATGAAATTGTAGGTTAATGAGTTTTCTTTCAAATGCCACTAATTTTGTATTATTTAATGTTTAAAGTAAAGTATTATGACCATTTTACCAGAAACTAGTGTAGTGTAAATAAAAGAACCTTCGAACGTTCATAATTTTAGCTTTAGATGTAAGTTTTGGGTATAGTAAAACTATATTTCATGGTCCATACCTCATTTGAACTTATAAATACCTATAATTACTCATTTGAACTAACACACATAATTATTAAATCATCACAAACACCCACAAAAAAATTTGGTCAAAATACTACATGCAAAATCAATGTGTGCCTCTCTTGAAGGCAAACAATGTTTACTACCATATCTTCTAGTATGTAATGAATTAGGTGAGCCACGACATATGAAATTGTAGGTCAATTAGTTTTTTTTCAAATGCCACCAATTTTGTATAAATTAATGTTTAAAGTAAAGCATTATGACCATTTTACCAGAGACTATTGTAGTGTAAATAAGAGAAACTTCGAACGTTCATAATTTTGGCTTTAGATGTTTGTTTCGGGTATAAAAAAACTCTATTTCACAGTCCATACCTCATTTGCACTTATAAATACCTATAAGTACCCATTTGACCTAACACACATAATTTATTAAATCATCACAAACACCCACAAAAAATTTTGGTCAAACAACTACATGCAATCAATGTGTGCCTCTATTGAAGTCAAACAATGTTTACTACCATATCTTTTAGTACATAATGAATTATGTGAGCCATGACATATGAAATTGTAGTTCAATGAGTTTTCTTTCAAATGACACCAATTTTGTATTATTTAATGTTGAAGGTAAAGCATTATGACCATTTTACCAGAGACTAGTGTAGTGTGAATAAGAGAAACTTTGAATGTTCATAAATGTGTCTTTAGATATTAGTTTCGGGTACAGGAAAACTCTATTTCATGGTCCATACCTCAATTGAACTTATAAATACTTATAATTAACCATTCTAACTAACATACATAATTTATTATATCATCACAAACACCTACAAAAAAAATTGGTCAAAAAACTACATGCAATCAATGTGTGTCTCTCGTGAAGGCAAACAATGTTTAGTACCATATCTTTTAGTACGTAATGAATTAGGTGAGCCATGACATATGATATTGTAAGTCAATGATTTTCTTTTAAATGCCACCAATTATGTATCATTTAATGTTGAAAGTAAAGAATTATGAGCATTTTACCAGAGACTAGTGTAGTGTGAATAAGAGAAACTTCGAAAGTTCATAATTTTGGCTTTAGATGTTAGCTTCGGGTATAGAAAAACTCTATTTCACGGTTCATACCTCATTTGAACTTATAAATACTTATAACTACCCATTCCCACTTACAAAAATAATTTACTTAATCATCACAAACACCCACAAAAAATTTTGGTCAAAAAACTACATGCAATCAATGTGTACCTCTCTTGAAGGTAAACAATGTTTACAACCAGATCTTTTAGTACGTAATGAATTAGGCGAGCCATGACATATGAAATTGTAGCTCAATGAGTTTTCTTTCAAATGCCACCAATTTTGTATCATCTAATATTTAAAGTAAAGCATTATGACCATTTTACCAGAGACTAGTGTAGTGTAAATAAGAGAAACTTCAAACGTTCATAATTTTGGCTTTAGATGTTAGTTTCAGGTATAGACAAACTCTATTTCACTGTCCATACCTCATTTGAATTTATAAATACCTATAATTAGCCATTCAAACTAACACACATATTTTATTAAATTATCACCAACACGCACAAAAGCTTTGGTTAAAAAACAACGTGCAATCAATGTGTGCCTCTCTTGAAGGCAAACAATATTTACTACCATATCTTTTAGTACGTAATGAATTAGGTGAACCATGACATATGAAATTATAGGTCAATGAGTTTTCTTTTGAAATTCCACCAATTTTGTATCATTTAATGTTGAAAGTAAAGAATTATGACCATTTTACCAGAGACTAGTGTAGTGTGAATAACAAAAACTTCGAACGTTCATAATTTTGGCTTTAGATGTTAGTTTTGGGTATAAAAAACTCTATTTCACGGTCCATACCTCATTTGAACTTATAAATACCTATAACTACCCATTCGCACTAACACACATAATTTATTAAATCATCACAAACACCCACATAAAATTTTGGTCAAAAAACTACATGCTATCAATGTGTGCCTCTCTTGAAGGCAAACAAGATTTACTCTCATATGTTTTAGTACGTTGTGAAATAGGTGAGCCATGACATATGAAATTGTAGGTCATTGAGTTTTCTTTCAAATGCCACCAATTTTGTATCATTTAATATTGAAAGTAAAGCATTATGACCATTTTACTAGAGACTAGTGTAGTGTAAATAAGAGAAACTTCGAACGTTCATAATTTTGGATTTAGATGTTAGTTTTGGGTATAGAAAAACTCTATTTCACGGTCCATACCTCATTTGAACTTATAAATACCTATAATCACGCATTCAAACTAACACACATAATTTATTAAATCATCACTGTCACACCCCGAGCCTACACTCTGAGTGGGACTGGCACTCGATAACCATTGCTGGCCCCAAGTGAACCATTCGCATGGCTTACTTACTCAGCAGAAGACTTCAAAACATAATACAAGGATTCAATGCATCTCTACTCAATTTTTAAATAAAATAACATAGAACGTTTAAAGGTCAAACATTCAACTATGCCAAAGTGGCAACTCAAAATTTAACATATGAAATAACAATGTAAAGACAACTGAACTACTAACTCTCTATGAAGCCTCTAAAACAAGGAGGGATGTCAGGACAAGACTCCCGATCATCCTAACAACTAAAGTAATAAATCAATGTAAAAGGATCCCTACGGAAAGCAAATAGGCTCACCAACTGACTCTGAGTGCTCAACTGGATCAATGAGACGCTGGATGCTGATCCTGGTTACATGTGTCTGCATCACAAAATGATGTAGGCCAAATGGCATCAGTACATTGAATGTACGAGTATGCGAGGGGAAAACTAAACATAACATAAGCTTGAAAGAAACACATACCTCAGCTTTACTCAATTCATGAATAACTCAACGCAAATGCAAAGTAAAACTACAATAATAGTGCAGTTTATACAAAGCATTTAAAATAGTAGGTAGAAACTAAATTTTTTAAAGAAATGCAATAACAACTCAGTATACATATAAAGTAATATAATACTGTGGGAGTTTCTCTAACCGACAACCACCACTATGAGCCTAAGTGGTGATACATCGTCTTGCCCACGCTGCCAGAATTGTTCTATACTTTGTCGTCATATAGAATGCCTTAACTAAGTGGATCCACTAGTCTATACTAAAAAGCACTAAGGAATCATCTAAAAAGTATTATCATTCTCTACCCATGATGGCTACATGGTTTATGGAGGCTTGAGTTATTATGAACTCGGTTCCCCATATCGGTGATCAATACTACTCCCAAAAATATACTTAGCTCATATGTTTTAAAAACAAAACTCTTTCTTTGGTTTGAGATAATTACTCAAAACTTAGCTTAAAAGCTCTTCTTGGAAATCGGTGTTTCCCTTCTTGCTCAAATGTGAAAAACATTTTCAACCCTTGGGAATACTTAGTTCCTGTATAATCACTAAAGAAAAGAACTTTGCTCTTACTCTTTACTCAACTAAAAGCTTAAGTCTTAAAACAAAGTTAAAACGTTTGTAAAAGACTTTTGGAAAACTTTATGAACTTCTCTTAACTTCTTTTGACTTGACTCTTAACTTTCCTTGAATTGAATTATGGATTCAAGGATTGTGATTTCTTATAGGGAAGATCTCATGATGTTTTGGAGTGCTTTTAGATAGTTAATCATGAGAAAAGATCAAGAAATCACTGTCTGGAAGCAGGTACGCGACGCGGAGATGCATTTAAATATTTGGTCGCGAAATAAATTTTGACGCAGAACGGTTCGTGACCGCTCCGTAACGCGAAGGAGATTTCCCCAAATCTGAGGAACAGGTCCGTCCGCGCGCGAACCTGGTGCCCAGATTTTCCCGACTTTTCCTTCTTCAATTTTCCAACCCCAAATCGCCTAAACTCGACTATTTTTCTCAAATTCTCTTTAGATTCAGATATTCAAGAACATCAAACTTTTAACTCTTTTTAGGATGAATTTTACTGAACTAAACATGATTGACGTGTGGGAGAATGAACCCAACGCTATGAAAGTCTCACATACCTCGAGGGATCACCCCTTGACGAAATCCACAATCTTAGCTCCGAGAATTTGACGATTCTTGTTTCTTCTCCTCTTCCTTTCTCTTCTCTAAAAACCCTAACTCAATATTGTAAAGCGTAAACTGACCAAGTTCAGTTTAGACCCCAACTAATTACCAAAAAAGAAATTAAAATAATAGGGTATGGAAACGACCAAAACACCCTTCCAAAATCCGGATTGGACTTTTCTTACGCAATCAGCCCAACTTCCAATGGGCATATCTCACTCATACGAACTCGGAATCATGCAAACTCGGCGGCGTTGGCAAGAAAATTCCAAGATGTTTTCTACGGTATATGGGAGCACACCTAAATCATCATGAGCTAGGAGTTATAGTCATTTGAAGTTGACCAAAACTCATACTTAACTTAGTTTAGCCAAAAAAATCCAGATTTACATTATTTCCAAAAATCACTCTTTCTAATTCTAGCTATTTCTAGTTTTTTTCAAAGAGCGAGGTGTTACAATCACAAGCATCCACAAAAAATTTGGTCAAAAAACTACATGCAATCAATTTGTGCCTCTCTTGAAGGCAAACGAGGTTTACTACCATATCTTTTAGTACGTAATGAATTAGGTGAGCCATGACATATGAAATTGAAGGTCAATGAGTTTCTTTCAAATGCCACCAAATTTGTATCATTTAATGTTGAAAGTAAAGCATTATGACAATTTTACCAGAGACTAGTGTAGTGCGAATAAGAGAAACTTCAAACGTTTATAATTTTGGCTTAAGATGTTAGTTTCGGGTATAGAAAAACTCTATTTCACGGTCCATACCTCATTTGAACTTATAAATACCTATAATTACACATTCGCACTAACACACATAATTTATTAAATCATCACAAACACCCACAAAAAAATTTGGTCAAAAAACTACATGCAATCAATGTGTGCCTCTCTAGAAGGCAAACAATGCTTACTACCATATCTTTTAGCACGTAATGAATTAGGTGAGACATGACATATGAAATTGTAGGTCAATGAGTTTTCTTTCAAACTCTACCAATTTTGTATCATTTAATGTATAAAGTAAAGCATTGTGACCATTTTACCAGAGACTAGTGTACTGTGAATAAGAGAAACTTCAAACATTCATAATTTTGGCTTTATGATGTTAGTTTCGGGTATAGAAAAACTCTATTTCACGGTCCATACCTCATTTGAACTTAAAAATACCTACAATTACCCATTCGCACTAACACATATAATTTATTAAATCATCACAAACACCCACAAAAAAGTTTGGTAAAAAAACTACATGCAATCAATGTGTGCCTCTCTTGAAGGTAAACAATGTTTACTACCATATCTTTTAGCACGTAATGAATTAAGTGAGCCATGACATATGAAATTGTAGGTCAATGAGTTTTCTTTCAAATTCCACAAATTTTGTCTTATTTAATGTTTAAAGTAAAGCATTATGACTATTTTACCAGAAACTAGTGTAGTGTAAATAACAGAAACTTCGAACGTTCATAATTTTGGCTTTAGATGTTAGTTTCGGGTATAGAAAAAATCTATTGCACGGTCCATACCTCATTTGAACTTATAAATACCTATAATTACCCATTCGACTTAACACATATAATTTATTAAATCATCACAAACACCCACAAAAAAAATTGGTCAAAAAACTACATGCATTCAAAGTGTGCCTCTCTTGAAGGCTAACAATGTTTACTACCATATCTTTTAGTACGTAATGAATTAGGTGAGCAATGACATATGAAATTGTAGGTCAATGAGTTTTCTTTCAAATGCCACCAATTTTGTTTGATTTACTATTTAAAGAAAAGCATTATGATTATTTTACGAGAGACTAGTGTAGTGTAAATACGATAAATTTCGAACGTTCAAAATTTTGGCTTTAGATGTTAGTTGCAGGTACAGGAAAACTTTGTTTCACAGTCCATACCTCATTTGAACTTATAAATACCTATAATTACCCATTCAAACTAACAAACATAATGTATCAAATCAGCACAAACACCCACAAAAAATTTTGGTCAAAAAACTACATGCAATCAATGTGTGCCTCTCTTGAAGGCATATATTGTTTACTACCATATATTTTAGTACGTAATGAATTAGGCGAGCCATGGCATATGAAATTGTAGGTCAATGAGTTTTCTTTCAAATGCCACCTATTTTGTATCATTTAATGTTGAAAGTAAAGCATTATGACCATTTTACCAGAGACTAGTGTAGTGTGAATAAGAGAAACTTCGAACGTTCATAATTTTGGCTTTAGATGTTAGTTTCGGGTATAGAAAAACTCTATTTAATGGTACATACCTCATTTGAAGTTATAAATACCTATAATTACCTATTCACACTAGCACACATAATTTATTAAATCATCACAAAAACCCACAAAAATATTTGGTCAAAAAACTACATGCAATCAATGTGTGCCTCTCTTGAAGGCAAACAATGTTTACTACCATATCTTTTAGTACGTAATGAATTATTCGACCAAGTGTCTCACCTTGGGGTGATCCGATCTTAATTGTGAAGAAGAAAGATGGTTCTCTTAGAATGTCTATTGATTACCGTCAGTTGAACAAGGTTACTATCAAGAATAAGTATCCTCTTCCGAGAATTGATGATCTCTTCGATCAACTTCAGGGTTCCACTTGTTTTTCTAAGATAGACCTCATATCTGGCTATCATCAGCTAAGAGTATGAGAAAGTGATATTCCTAAGACAGCTTTCAGGACCCGTTATGGTCATTGTGAGTTCCTAGTTATGTCATTTGGTTTGACCAATGCTCCTGCAGCATTCATGGACCTTATGAATAGAGTATTCAAGCCTTATTTAGATATGTTTGTTATCATATTCATTGATGACATTCTAATCTATTCGAGAAATGAGGAAGATCATGCTAGTCATCTCAGAATAGTCCTTCAAACTCTCAAGGATAAGGAGTTATATGCTAAGTTTTCTAAGTGTGAATTTTGGCTTGAGTCTGTGGCATTCTTAGGCCATATTGTTTCCGGTGATGGAATTCGAATAGATACTCAAAAGATAGAGGCAGTGCAAAACTGGCCTAGACCCACGTCTCCAACTGTCATTAGGAGTTTCTTGGTATTGGCTGGCTATTATAGAAGGTTCATCGAGAGGTTCTCATCTATTTCATCTCCTTTGACGAAGTTGACTCAGAAAACTAAGTTTCAATGGTCTGAAGCTTGCGAGAAAAGCTTTCAGGAATTGAAAAAGTGGTTGAATACCACCCAGTATTGACCTTACCAGAGGGTACATAAGGTTTTGTGGTATATTGTGATGCGTCCAGAGTTGGACTGGGTTGTGTGTTAATGCAGAATGGCAAGGTTATAGCTTATGCCTCCAGATAGCTTATGATTCACTAGAGGAATTACCCAACCCATGATCTAGAGTTGGATGTTATAGTATTTGCTTTGAAAATATGGCGCCACTATCTTTATGGTGTTCATGTAGATGTGTTCATCGATCATAAGAGCCTGCAGTATGTGTTTAGTCAGAAAGAGCTTAATCTCAGACAGAGGAGATGGTTGGAGTTACTCAAGAATTATGACATGAGTATTCTCTATCACTTAGGTAAGACTAATGTTGTTGTTTATTCCTTGAGCAGATTGTTTATGGGTAGTACTGCCCATTTTACGGAAGACAAGAAAGAGTTAGCTAAAGATGTGCACAGACATACGCGATTGGGAGTTCGTTTAATGGATTGGAATGAAGGAGGAAGGGTGGTGATGAATGGGGATGAATCTTCACTAGTGTCTGAATTAAAAGAGAAACAAGACCAAGATCCTATTTTGCTTGAATTGAAGTTAAATGTTCATAAGCAAAAAGTGATGGCTTTTGAACAAGGAAGAGATGGTGTATTGAGTTATCAAGGTAGATTGTGTGTGCCAAGGGTGGATGAACTTCAAGAGAGGATCACGGAGGAAGCTCATAGCTTTAGATATTCTATCCATCCGGGTTCCATAAAGATGTATCGCAACTTGAGATAAGTCTATTGGTGGAGTAGTATGAAGAAGGACATTGCAGAGTTCGTTGCTAAGTGTCCGAATAGCTAACAAGTTAAGGTAGAGCACCAGAGGCCCGACGGTATGGCTCAGAATATTGAGATTCCTAAATAGAAGTGGGAGATGATCAATATGGACTTTATTACTGGTTTTTCGTGGTCTCGCAGGCAGCATGATTCCATTTGGGTGATTGTAGATCGAATGACTAAATCAGCCCACTTTTTGCCGGTAAATACTACCCATTCAGCAGAGGATTATGCCAAGTTATATATTCAAGAGGTAGTTAGACTTCATGGAGTTCCAGTGTCGATTATTTCAGGTAGATGTGCACAATCTACTGCACAATTCTGGAAGTCTTTCCAGAAAGGTTTGGGTTTGAAAGTGAATTTGAGTACTGCTTTTCATCCTCAGACGGATGGTCAAGCAGAGCACACCATTCAGACTTTAAAATATATGTTGAGGGCTTGTGTGATTGATTTCAAGGGTAATTGGGATGATCACCTACCTCTCATTGAGTTTGCTTATAACAATAGTTACCACTCTAGCATCCAAATGGCTCCGTATGAGGCTCTCTATGGGAGAAGATGCAGATCTCCTATTGGATGGTTTGAGGTTGGTGAATCTGGGTTGATAGGACCAGACTTTGTTCATCAAGCTATGGAAAATGTGAAGGTTATTCAAGAGAGATTGAAAACAATGCAAAGTCACTAGAAATCATATACAGATGTTAGGAGAAGAGACTTAGAGTTTGAATGAGATGATTGGGTTTGTTTTAAGGTTTCACCCATGAAGGCTGTTATGAGATTTGGTAAGAAGGGGATGCTTAGTCCCCAGTATATTGGTCCTTACAGAATATCCAAGAGGATCGATAACGTGGCTTATGAATTGGAGCTACCGCAAGAGTTAGCAACGGTACATCCAGTATTTCACATTTCTATGTTAAAGAAGTGTATGGGCTATCCTTCACTTATCATACCTATTGAATATATTGGTATTAAGGATAGCTTATCTTATGAGGAGGTTCCTGTTCAGATTCTAGACCGCCAGGTTTGCAAGTTGAGGACCAAGGAAGTAGCATCAGTCAAGGTTTTGTGGAGAAATCAGTTTATTGAGGAAGCTAGTTGGGAAGCTGAGGATGACAAGAAGAAGAGATACCCACATCTCTTTAAGTCCAGAGAAATTCCAAATTAAGGTACTAATCCTTTTTTGGCATTTATTTTAAGTTGACATGTTGTGTTATATATTGATTGTTGGGTGTTTGAGCTGAATGTTAGATGTTACACCCTTAGCGTACTTAGAGTATTCTCATTCGAGAATGAATGATCCCAAGGGGGAGATATTGTAACATCCCGCCTTAGAAAGAACTAGAATTAGAAAGAATCATTTTTGGAAAGAGTAAATTTGGAAATTTTGACAAGTTATGCTAAGTATAAGTTTTGGGTCAACTTCAAACAATCATAACATTTAGTATATGATGAGTTAGATGGGCTATAAGATTTCAAATAAAAGGTCTTGGAATCCTCTTTCCAACGCCACTGAGTTTGCTAATTTTGGAGCTCGTATGAGGGAGATATGACTGTTTGAAGTCGGGCTGCCTATTTAAGGAAAGTTACCCGGATTTAAGAGGGGTATTTTTGCCTGTTCCTTACCCAATCAAGTTATTTCGTTTTTAGTAATTAATTAGGGGTCTAAACTGATTTGGTTCATTTTACGCAATCTAAATTAACGCCTAGGGTTTAAGAATAGTTCAAGAAGAGGAGAAAAGGAGAAAAATCAAGGCGTTCTTGGATACTTCTTGTGGAATCGAAAGTCCTTTCTCCAAGGGTTGATCCCTAAATAGGTATGTGAGTTCACATATCGTTGGGTTCATTCACCCAAGCGCCAATCATGTTACTTTCAGCGAAATTTGTTTCTTGAAGTTGATGGATTTGAGTTCTTGTTGAGTATTCTTGAAATACCTTTCATAATCTTGATTGTTGAGGTTTTGATGAATTCTTGAGATAAGTGTTAGTGTTTCAAGGGTATTTTTGAGTAGATTATAATATACTATTGTTGGGTATTCGAATCTAAGTGATTAGGGAAGAAACCATTTGTTTCGAGGCGAATTGGGGTTAGAAAATGAAGAAGGAAAAAGTCAGGTAGAAATTGACACGCAAGTCCGCGTCGCGGACTTGCTCCCCCAGTGAACAAAATTGCCCTCCGCGTCGCGGAGAGGACGCGGACTCCACTGTTTCAAAACTATTTCGCGACCAAATATTAAAATGCATCTTTGTGTCGTGGACTTGCTCCCAGATAGTGTTTTCTTGATTGTTTCTCATGATTAACTATCTAAAAACACTCTTAATCATCAAAATATCTTTCTTATCACAAATCATAACCTTGAATTTATAATTCAAATTCAAGGTAGAGTTAAGAGTCAAGTATTGAGAGTTTTTCGAGTCATTTCAAAAGTCTTTTACAATTGTTTTAAACTTGTTTTAAGACTTGAGCATT